>JAPYZK010011369.1:0-10472 GCA_030522785.1 Platygaster equestris | reverse complement strand
CGTTAAATTTCCGTGATTTCAAAAATTATAAAAATACTGTAAATTCTCAAAATTTTGTAAACTACCACAAATCTCTCAAATTCGCGAAAATTTCGAAATGCTGAAAATTTTAAAAATTTCAATTACTTCAAAAATCCTCAAAATACTTTAAACGTTCGAAATTTTCAAAATTATTATAAATCTTGAAATGTTGAAAATATTTCACATCATTAAGATTCTCAAAATGTAAAAAATTCATAAACTTCTTGTAATTCCAAGAATTATGAAAATATTGGTAGTTTTCAGAATTTTAAAAACTTTTACAAATCTCTGAAATTTGCGAAAATTGTGAAATTCTTCGAATTTTCAAAATTTCGATTACTTTCAAAATCCTTGAAATATTTTGAACTTTTAAAATGCTAAAAATTCTCAAAAATCTTGGCATGTTAAAAGTATTTCGAATCATTAAGTTTTTCGGAATCTAAAGAACTCGTGAAATTTCCGTGAATTCAAGAATTATGAAAATATTGTAAATTTCAAAAATTTTGGGAACTTCCACAAATCTCTGAAATTTTCGGAAATTCCAAAATTTTTGGAATTTTCTGAATTTCAATTACTTCCATAAGACTCAAAATACTCTGAACTTCCAATATTCTTAGAACTGTTAAAAATCTAGAGATGTTGAAAATATTTCATATCATTCAATTTCTCGGAATGTGAATAAATAATAAAATTTTTGTGATTCCAAGAATCATAAAAAAATTTTAAATTTTCAGAATTTTCAAAATTTTCCCACAACTCTGAAATAATCAAAATCTGAGAATATCCAATTATTCCAAACTCTCAAAAATTTCTCAAATCCTCGAAATCCTTCAAACTTCGGAAATTCTTTGAATTGTCTCACATATACAAGAATGCAGTTTTCAATATTCCAATAAATTAAAAAATCCTTAAAATAATTCGAATGTCAAAATTTCTCAAAATCGCTAAAAATTTCGGAATGTCAATATATTTCGAGCTATGAAGTATCTCGAAATATCATAAATTCGTAAAATTTTCGTGAACATTTCTACAACTACAAAATTCTCACCATTCGCATAATTTTCAAAATTTTCCAACCTCGAAAAACTTCTCGAATTCTGAAAATCCTCAAAATTTTGAAAAATTCAAAAATTGCTAAAAATATTGAAAATCATAAAGTTTCTCGATAACTTCAACATTTGTGAAAATCAGTATTGTTTCACTATTTTTCTCAAATATTCTTTTTTGCAATGTACTAGATTTTTCGAATTTTCCAGAATTTCAAGTGGTAGGGGGAGGGGAGGGGGGGTGAAGCGTGCTTGTTAACGAAGATTCTTAAAATGTAGAAAAAGGGTACCTGTTCGATAAATGTCTTATCAAAAATTTGTTTACGAATCAAATACGTCATCAGAAATCACTAGATTCCCAAACACCTCTCCCACAACAAAAATTCTCTCCCCCCTCCCCCCTTAAAAAAACGAAATTAAAAAATCCATCAATAACTCACATCATTCTGGGTGAAAGTTGGCGTAATCGGACCATCACTAGCTTCCCATTTATCAGCGATGCGGATAGTCTCCGCCGTTTTTTGTTGCACGCTCTTAGACTCATCCAAAAGCGTCAGTTCGTAAAATTCTTGTATATCTGGAACAAAAAATGCGACCAAACTTTTAAAACTTCCTCCAAAAATCATCAAAAACGTCAGTCATCACAACGAAATGCGCATGAGTTGTTGCGTCGCAAAACGTTAATGGAGATTCGTTAAAAAATATACCTTGAAAAATCCATGACGAAATTCCCAATTTCCACTCAACCCACCATAATCTCCAACCCAATTACTCCCGTAAATATTTCACCTCCACCCCTCCCGGGAATACACGTCGGAAGCTCGGAAAATTGGGAAACCGCGACAAAGACACGTCAGAAGTGGCGATATCTCGTGCATCGTCTAATGAGCTCGACGAGAAGACCTCTTCTGACGAGATCGTCTTGTCCGGGCTCAATATCCGGATCGTCGGGGTAGGACAAGCTGCGGCAGACGCGTCCCTGCCGATGATATATTCCCGGTTTCCACAGTCCCGGGACTCTCTTCCCATCCCCTAACTAACCCTCCACCCTCCCTCCCCCCAGACTCACCCTATTCGCACTGGCGGAAAATTGTTCCCCAACTGTTCAAAGTACCCGAGGGAGTTATTATACGGTTCCGGCGTGTTGAGATTAGCGCTGGCACTTTGAAAAGTGAAGTTTTTTTATCAAGTTAAGGGGATGGGGAGAAGTGGGGGGAGGGGGGGGGGTGAGTGATGTGAAATGCGGAATTTTATCTTGGGAAATGTGGAGGGAATTTTCGCAATAATTTTTTTTATTCGATTAGGGTTCTGTTGTTTGGGTTTTTTGTTTGTCGGTTGATTGGAAAATTATGTTTCGAATTGTTGTTTTGTTTTGTTTTTTTTTCGTCAAAATTGTGCTTGATTATTTAGGACGTAGATAGAAATTTTGGGGAGGGGGAGTTGGGGTGGTTTTTATTCGGAATTAATTCAACAAGTTCGGAGAGTGAGATTTAGTAGGGAATTATGAGAATTTGCAGAATTTATGGAATTTTCGGAACTTTTGAAAATCTCCGAAATTTTGAAGATTTGTTAAAAGTTGAGATTTATTGGAAAATTAGGAAAATTTCTAGAATTTTTTGAATTTTATGAAGTTTTTGAAATCTTTAGAATTATTGAAATACTTGAAATTTTCGGAATTCTATAGACTTTTGGAATTTTTGGAATACTTGAAATTTTTGGAATTCTCTAGGCTTTTGGAATTTTTGAGGTAGTTCAAACTTTGGGAATTGGCGAAGTTGTTGAAAATCTTGGAATGGTCGAAATGTTCGAAAGTATCGAGTTTTTCAGAGTTTCAGAAATTCGCATTTCCGGAATTTCAATCATTATAAAAGTACTGTACATTTTGAGAATTTTTTGAAATATCTGATGAATTTCAGTGATTTTTCGAAAACGCTGGTGAATTAGAAGATTTGTGTAATGTATGAGGAATTGTAAAGTTTCGGAAAAAGTTATTCGTTTTTAGACATTTTTAGAAGCTTTCTCATTTTCTGAGAATACTCAAAAATTCATTCAGTTTTCAAAAATTTGTCAAAATTTCCAAACTGGTACAAATTTTAAAAAACTTTTTAAATTCTTTAACATTTCCGAAATTTTTGAAAAATTTCGTTGTATTGTCTAATTTCTGTATAAATTTCTACTGATGAAATCACTCGTGCTTTTTAATTACTGATCAATAATTACCGATTCTTGATATGTACAAACTTTAGGAAATGCCATTACACAATCACATAATTAAAAATACTCACAGTGTTCAGTCATTACACATTTTTTATTGATTCCGAGGATTTTCAAAAATATTAAAATATTCGCAACTTCGGCGAATTTTCGGAAAAGAGCCAAATTTGAAGAAATAGGACAATTTTAAAAAATTTCAACGATTTTTACAATTTCAAGGATTTTCTGAAATTCCAAAAAATTGAAAAATTCCTATAATTTCGCAAAATTTCACCAATTGTCAAAAAATTTCGAAGATTTCCAAAAATTTCGATGTACAGACCTGAAAAATTCCATTGTTCCCAAAAATTGTAAAACGCTCCAACTATTTTTAATATCATAAATTCCGAAAATTTTTTAACATCAACAAAATTTTCAATAACTTCAGAAACTAAAGAATTACAACGTTTTTCATTACTTCAGCGATTTTTGAAAAAAAATCAGAAAATTTTGAATAATTTCAACTGGATATTGTACATTTTTGGAAACAAAAGGAATTTCCGGGTATTTTTATAAAACAATGAAATTTCTAAAACCCCAGAAAATTTTGCGGAAGGTAGGAAATCCCACATCAATTACAGAAATTCTGTAATTTCCCCGAGTTTTCCCAAAATCAGCGAAATATGCATGTATGAAATATAATGCAAGGTTTATAATTTGTTAAAATTGAACAAACTCGAAATACATGAAGTAACAGAATTGTGTGATTTCCCAATTTTCTTAAGTTTACAAATATGTCCACAATTCCTTACATTTTTCATGTTTGAAAAAGTGCAAGATTTTTAGAAATTGGAAAATTCAAAGATTTTGTGACGAAAAATTTTGAAAGTAAAATGTTTCAATGATTTCATAATTTCCTGAAACTGAGGAGTTTTTCAAGTTCATAACAATTAATAAGATATTCGATAAATTGAAGTTTTTCAAATTTTCATTAATTCCGATTTTTTGAAGGTTTTAGAATTCCCAAAAATTGCACAAATCCCAAAACTGGAAATTACCAGAATTTTATAATGTCTAAATTTTCAGAGTTTTTAAATCTGTCGAAAATTTCTTACATTTTTCATGTTGTTAAAATTGCAAGATTTTCAGAAAATTTAAAATGTGAGGAGTTTTTGGTCGAAAATTTTACAAATAAAAATTTAAATCTGTTTCATAGTTTCCAAAAAGTAAGGAGTTTTTGAAGTTCCTAAAAAATACAAATATTGTTGATATTTCTATAAATTCTAAATGTATATTACTTTCATATTTCGTTAGGTTTGAGAATTCTCAAAAATTGCAAAAATTCAAAAAGTAGAAATTACTAAAGTTCCATAATTTAAAAATTTTTGGGAGTTTTCAAATATGTGACAATTTCTTACGCTTGTCATGTTCGGAAAATTTCAAGAATTCGAGAAATGTATAATGTATCTTATAATTCTTTAGTCAACAATTCAAAACCTATTAATTTTCGAAAATTTTCATCATTTCCAAATTTTTTGGTGTCTTTAAAATTTCTGATAATTTTTACCATGACTAATTACCAACATTATTATTATACGTTGTGGAAAAACATTGGAGATTTCTATCTAATATTCGAACAATTTTTGGATTTTTGAAAAAAGCACTGTTGTAGAAATTGTTAAAAATTTCCAATTCTTCAAAATTTCTTAATTTTCTAAATATTTAGCATTTTTTTTAATTTATCAAATCTTCAGAAAATTATAAATTTTGAAATTGTCTAATGTTTTCAAATTGCCGGGACTGCAAAAATTTAAAAATATTGTCAGTTGCCAAAGTTTCGAATATTTTCTAAAAAAGTCGGCAACCAAAAAAAAGTTTAAAAATCGCAAATGCAATTTCTGAAGAAAAAATTAATTTGTAGATTAAAGTTATGTATTCAACTGTACAATTTCAATGTTAACAGTTAAAGATCATTTTGAATCAAAAATATCGTTTTTGATTAGGTAGGTATAGCGATTATATATTGCAATTTCACTATTGGCATTATTAGCAGATTTTATACTTTAATCTGTTTTTAAATCCAACCCGTGTTCCGTCAGTGTTCCGCTGACGCTTGCGCAGAACTATTTTCACTCGACATAGCAGAAAACGCTGCCGGACGCGGCCGTCGAAGCCAGCTCGCAAGTTTAACATGGGAGACGCTACCTCTGTGTAGAGTTGGTGGAATTTTCAAATACTTCTTGATTATTCGCATTGCTCTCCGGCTCTTTCCACATCCTTCTTGGGCGCCATTCTAGGCCCCCGGATCCTTCAAAATCCAACTTCCTTTTTCGAGGCGCCATTCTAGGCCCCTTGAATCCTTCTCCCTCCATAAATCCCCCTCTCTTTACAACATTGTTGCCGCTCTGAACTATTTTTCGACATCGTTGGCGGACCACAACATCCGGGACAACGAGGATCATCGAGCTGCAGTTTTCGAGTCACCTCCAATTCCTTCAACGACGCGACTCCAAATTCGGGCTTTTTGTTCGCGCGCTATGACACCCCTAGACGTGTAAAACACTCTCTCTCTCTCTCAAAATATACTTTTTTGCATGTGCTAGATTTTTTAAATTATCTAGAATTTTAGAGGGGGCCTTCCCCTTCTCCTCTGGCTATGTATTTGTTGATTCTCAATCATTTATGCAATAAAATAGTTCCTATAGCTGTTGAACTTTGAAATAAAGGCCACGACATTGGTCACCAAAGATCGATGTAACAGGGCAAACATCCGGGAAATTACGGAACACTGATAGGTTAATTGCGGCCGGAAGCGGACCTCAAATACACAGAGCCGTGAGTGGAGTTCGCTGCAGCCAAAGTTTTTTGATTCGATTATGCGTCTACAAACGTTGCGCGATGCCGCACAAATCATAGCCCGCCAACTTTGGCAATGAGCAGACGTTATTGCAGTATAAATTTTGGTCAAGCGGAAGTTTGCTCGGACGAGGAAGTAGTAAATTTTCCATTCTTCTGTCGCATAAATATGAGGTTGTTTTGGGATTTCGGCGATTTAGGGATTTTTTGGGGGGAGTTTTGAAGTGGTGGCAATGGCTGGGGTTTTGGGAGGGTTACGGGATTTCATGATATTTTCGAACTTTTAAATTTCAGAGGTTAAAATTACTTAGAATTTTCGATACTGCTTTGATACATGGAAATTTGAAAATTTTGAAAAATTCCGAGTTTTGAAGGTTCACGAACTTACGAAACTTCAGAACTCTCGGAATTTTTAGGACATCAAATATGTGGAAACTTGACAATTTTTCGAATTCAGCATTGTGTAATATTTCGTCATTTTTGAAGATGTTCGAGAACTTAGAAATTTTTAGAATTTTTCAAAACTTTCAAAGATCCTTGGAATGAGCGGAAATTTTGAAAATCTTAAAATTTCCAAAATCCCAGTAACTCCCAAAATCCTCAAAATACTCCAAACTTCAAAAATTCTCAAAATCGTTGAAACTCCTGAAATGTAAAAAATATTCCAAATTATCATGTTTCTTGAAATCGTCAGAATTCGTGGAATTTTTGTAATTTCAAGAATGATAAATATATTCTGAATTTTCAGAATTGTTCAGAACTTTCACAAATCCCTGCAATTCGCAAAAATTTTGAAAATCTTTAAATTTTGAAAATTCCAATAACTTACAAAATCCTCAAAATACTCTAAACTCGAAAAATTCTCAAAATTGTAAAACTCTTGAAATGTCGAAAATATTCCGAATTATCAAGTTTCTTGGAAATGTAAGAATTTGTGAAATTTTCAAAATTTCAAGTATTATCACAATGTTGTGAATTTTCAGATTTCTTCAAAGCTTTCACTAATCCTTGAAATTCGCGAAAATTTTAAAAATCTCAAAATTTTCGAAATTCTGATAACTTCAAAAATCCTCAAAATACTCCAAACTTCAAAAATTCTTGAAATCGTTTAAACTCTCGAAATGTCAAGAATATTCCAAATTATCAAGTTCCTCGAATTTTTAAGAATACTTGAAATTTTCGTAATTTCTAGAATTATCGAAATATTCCAAATTTCCAGCATTTTTCGAAACTTTTACAAATCCCTGCAATTCGCCAAAATTTTGAAACTCTCAAATTTTCCGAATTCCAATAACTCCCAAAATCCTCAAAATATTCCAAACCGGAAAAATTATCAAAATTCTCAAAACTCTTGAAATGTCGTAAATATTCCAAAATATTAAGTTTCTCGGATTCGTAAGAATAAGTGAAATTTTTGTATTTCAAGAATTATTAAGATATTCTTAATTTCCAGCATTTTTCAAAACTTTCACAAATCCCTGAAATTCGCTAAAATTTTGAAAATCTCAGATTTTCCGAATTCCAATAACTCATAAAATCATCGAAATACTCCAAACATCAAAGATTCTTAAAATCGTCAAAACACTCGAAATGTCAAGAATATTCCAAATTACAGAGTTCCTCGACATTTCAAGAATTCGTAAAATTCCCGTAATTTCAAGAATCATCAAAATATCGTGAATTTACAGAATTTTCCTCAACTTCCACAAATCCCCGAAATTCGCAAAAATTTTTAAAACCTTAAAATTCTCAAATTTCAATCACTCCCAGAATCCTGAAAATACTTCAAACTTCAAAAATTCCTAAAATTCTTAAAACTCTCGAAATATCAAGAATATTCGGAATCATAAAGTTTCTCGAAATGTTAATATTTCGTGAAATTCCACAAATCCCTAAAAATTCGCCAAAATTTTAAAAACCTCAAATTTTCCGAATTTTGATAACTCCCAGAATCCTCAAAATACTCCAAACTTTAAAAATTATCAAAATTGTTAAAACACTCGAAATGTCAAGAATATTCCGAATTACAAAGTTCCTCGACATTTCAAGAATTCGTAAAACTCCCCTAATTTCAAGAATCATCAAAATATCGTAAATTTCCAGAATTTCCTCAACTTCCACAAATTCTCGAAATTCGGAAAAATTTTTTAAACCTCAAAATTTCCAAATTCCAATAACTCCCAAAATCCTCAAAATACTCCAGACTTCCAAAATTTCTGAAATTCTTAAAACTCTCGAAATATCAAGAATATTCGGAATCATAAAGTTTCTCTAAATGTTAACATTTCGTGAAATTCCACAAATCCCTGAAATTCGCCAAAATTTCAAAAACCTCCAAATTCTTCAATTCCAATAACTTCCAAAATCCTCAAAATACTCCAAACTTAAAAAATCCTCAAAATGGTCAACTTCCGAAACGTCGAAAATATTCCAAATTATCATATTTCTCGTCCCACAACCTTCCCCCTGGACACGTCCAAAATTCAATGCACCTAATTGGAACGAATTATCGCCATCGCACCAAGTTATGCAGAGAAATGCACGAAACTTTGGACGAATCGGCGTTTGCATGGGCCCCAAACCGCAACTAATGTGACTACAGTACGTTTTCTCCACCCCCGCGGTAATGTAACAAGCTTGGCGCAGCGAAGTTATAATGTAACCAGTGGCGCAGTTATAGTAAATTCCGTTGCTCCTCGCTAGGCTTTATTTTATTCCGCCCGAACGTGTATGGAACCGCCACATATATCCTAACCCTACCCGAGCCACATTAATTACGCTTATTATCGCCAGTTCTGGTCATCCCAGACAATTTTTGACCCGTGTAAGTGCGGTCTCGCCAGGAA
The DNA here is from genome assembly GCA_030522785.1 of Platygaster equestris. NCBI lineage: Eukaryota > Metazoa > Arthropoda > Insecta > Hymenoptera > Platygastridae > Platygaster > Platygaster equestris. The sequence goes on along the minus strand of JAPYZK010011369.1, from coordinate 1,510 downwards.
TTATCCCTAGAGAAAAAAGTGATGGAACATCTGAATATCAAATGGTAATCGATAATCTATCAAAATCGTGTAATATCCCTCGTAGACCCGAGCAACGTTACTTTCGGTTTGTTTTCGGGTAGCTTTCGGGTTGTAAGTTGCTTTTAGGTAGCTTTCAAGTTGCTTTTGTCCAAGTACAATTATCGATCAACTCTAAAAATGTGAACATCGTGTTTCTCAACAAACATTTATGATTTGTGACAGCCAGTAGATGCACATTTTAGAAATATGAATTTACTTTTGATATAGTTGCTTTCTGGTTGCTAGCAACGTAAAAGTAACGTTCACACCAGAAAACTCTGACTTCAAAATAAAGAAAAGGAATCTTCAAATTAGTCTTTGACGTTCATTAGCAACCATTAAACGATGCACATTTGATTTGATAGGATCCTATCAGGGTTCAGAATTGTTCCAGCTTATGATGGAAATGAGCGTACCTTGAGCACAATGGTCGGATGTACAAGCGTTCGAGAACTTTGGCTCCTAATCTGAAGGTTTATGGGTTCGAATCCCCTCTCGGAGAAAAAATTATGCAGTTTTCTCAAAACGTTATTCGAATCGTTGTCACGTACTCATCATCAAAAATGTAACTGATTTGTTAAAATTTTTTTAAAAATGAGAAAACCGTTTTTTTTGCAACCTTTAAAAGATTGCCGAACTGAAAAGGTTGCTTTGAAGTTATGAAGTTACTTTCATAAAAAGGTCACTCGAAATCAACGTTGCTCATGGTTGTTTCAAGGTTAAAAATGAGCATGTTTTCAACGTTGCTTTCAGGTTGTTTGTAGGTTGCTCGGGTCTACGAGGGATGCTCACTTCAGTGCGATGGTTTTTGACGGTTTGTGAGTTGCGCGCGAGTTTCGAGTTTTGATCATTGACAATAATTGTTGAAATTATTATTGTTGACAATGATTAATGTTGAAATTATTTTTTTTGATTCCGGAATTGATTTCAATTGATGGAAATTGATAGAAATTGATGGAAATGAATAGTAATTGATTAGAGTTCATGAGGATTTGTGGGAATTGATACAAATTGATGGAAATAGATAGGAATGTCCATAAAAACTGATGGGAATTCATGGGAATGGATGGAAATTGATGGGAATTGTTATAAATCGAAGAAAATGAATAAATGTCAATAGTGATTGATAGGAGTGCATAGAAATTCATAGGAATAGATTGAAATTGATATAAATCGATAGAAATAAATGGAAATTAATGGAAATTGATGGGAAAGAATGTGAATCAATAGTAATAACTGATGGGAATTTATAGAAATTCATGAAAATTGATAGGAAAAAATTGGAATCGATTGCAATTCATATAGAGATCGATCGATAGGAGTCGATGAAAAATTGTGATAGAAATGAACGGAAATCAACAGGAATTTATATGAATTCATGAGGATTCATGGACATTGATGAGAATCGATAGAAACAGAATACGACGAGAATAAATGGAAATCGATAGTC
>JAPYZK010011347.1:0-11641 GCA_030522785.1 Platygaster equestris | reverse complement strand
AATATACGGGAAATGCATAGTAGATGCATAGTAGATGTCAGAACTCTGGGGTGCAATTAAAATTATCGATAGTTCCAGCGATTAGACGAAGTTCCGCGGATGCGGAACACTGATCTCGGGTTTTCGCGAGCAGTGCTGTGATTTTTGCACTGCGCCCCACATAATTTCATAGTGAATGCACAGTAGATGCATAGTACATGTCAGAACTCTGGGGTGCAATTGAAATTACTAATAGTTCCAGCGAGTAGAGGGACTTCCGCGCGTAGGAACCACCGATCTCGGGCTCCCGCGAGCAGTGCTCTGATTTTTGCACTGCACCCCACAACATTTCATGCGAAATGCATAGTACATGCATAGTAGATGTCAGAACTCTGGGGTGCAATTGAAATTATCGATGGTTCCAGCGATTAGACGAAGTTCCGCGGGTGCGGAACACTGATCTCGGGTTTCCGCGATCATTGCTGTGATTTTTGCACTGCACCCCACATTATTTTATAGTAAATGCATAGTATATGCATAGTAGATGTCAGAACTCTGGGGTGCAATGAAAATTAACGACAGTTCCAGCGATTAGACTTTTGGGGTGTCAACTTCACGGGGGTCGAAATTCCTCAAAAACCGATTATTTTCCACGATAAAAATTATTTTCAAAGCAATTGTTGAATTTTTGAATAATTTTCAAAGCAATTGTTGAATTTTTGAATAATTTTCAAAGCTTCTCGAACTATTCAAGTATTTCATTTTTCATTTCTTATACAAATATTTTTCAAAAAACATCGAAATTCATCAAAAACCAATCATTTGCCTCGACACAACAAACCCAAAGAAAAAAGAAACCTTGAAAACACGATGCACTTTACAAGCAACAAATTACTTGTTTTCAATAAAATTTCGATCAACATGTCACGAGTTCGGCGCGAATTAGCATTTGGCCATTGAAAATCTCAAATGCATTCATGAGCTTTGTATCAATTTTAATGGACGCACAGCTAGGCTAAATCTAATGCTTTTTCGCTGACCATTCATTTGCAGTGACAGTTACGACGTTGTGCCAGCAATATCATGCACTCTGTTCGTTCCCTGCGAGAATTGGCCATCGGCAGGCATGGCGAATCTTATGAATTATGCTTCAAACGTGCTGTGCATAAATCTATTGCTCGTTTGCAATTAACAAGTTTCCGCGAAACTAGCAGATATTGGGTATATAAGGATTTTCCTTCGCGAGCTTTTTTAGTCGAAACACTCAAAACTTGATCTCGTACGCAAAAAGTAGCGAAATGATTCTATGGCATGGCATTGTGATGGTCAGCTTGGACCTGGTTTTTGGTATAGAATAGTTGATTTGCTTACAGATAAAAATAGTGAATCTGCAATGGATGAACGAAATTTAAAAAGTTGGAAAATTTTTGATTTTTGGAAAATGTGGGGGTTATGGAATTTTGGGAAATGTCAAGATAAAACCCGGAACCAAAAAGGGGGGGGGGGGGGGGGGGGCTGGAGCCTCTTCCAAATTTTGAAAATATAGCGCATTTAAAAAAATATGACTTCTAAAATACTATAAAAATAATATACGAAAATTCTGGTTTTCACAAGTTTTCACAAGTTTTCACAATTCTGATTTTCAAAGTTTTCAGGAAACTTGATGATTTTTAACATTTTTAACATTTCAAGATTTATCACAGTTTTGGAAATTTTAGAAGTTTGGAGAATTTTGAGAATTTTGAAAGTTTTTACAAGTTTGGAAATTTTCATAATTTCGAAGATGTCGAAGTTTCAGGAAAGTGTTGAAAATTCTAAAAATTCACGATATTCTTGTAATTCTTAAAATTGCGAGAATTTCACAAATTCTTAACGTTTCGAAAAACTTGATAATTTGAAATATTTTCGAAATTTTGAGAATTCTTTACTGAGTCACTTCTGACTCAGTAATCACAAAGTGAAAAACTTATATTATTTCATCTTATCAATCAAAACTACAATTTCAATCATTTTCATGTAACTTTTTACCGATTCCCGATTACTTACGTTTCACATTGGCAAAATAGTGAAATTTCACTTGAAAATTCTGAAATTCAGCTACTCCAACCTGATGCAAAGCACGACATTAACAACCCCTGCCGAAAGCAATTTCTGGAATTTTTATCTTCTCCATTGTATGCAAATATTAGTCATTGCCATAAATAGAAAATTGTATGCATCATGTCATAAACGTGATTTAAAAAATAATGACTAGTTTCCCAATAAGCGAGCTCCTTCAAAATAAGCGGAATCTATCTTTTTTTTCTGTACAAGCTTTTCAGGTGACTCCAAATTAGCGGACGCGAAGAGAATAAATATGGACAGTATGCTTCTATGGAGTGTGCTGATTCTTATTACAATAGATCTAATTTTCGGTACGTTTTTTCATTGGAACGAAAAAAATTAACTTATTCAAAATGCTATATAGTTAATGGAATCGAAAAAATAACAGTTATCTGCAAAGGACACATTAAAAATAGTTTATAGAATATAACAGGATCCATTCTAGCGCTAAAAATTTCCTGCTTCGATTCTCTTAAATTTGCGAGTGTTTTCTGTTCTTTCAATTTTGTACGTTCTTTCAGCGCAACCTGAAAGGCCATCACAAGTGACTACTGCGTATGGTGGACAAAGTACAGTGAGTACCAAAAATTCTTTCAAGGAGTTTCGAATAAAATTTTCTATAATCTCCCTATATTACAAAAAAACATGTAGCCGCACGTCCCCCCCCCTCCCTCAACCGCCCCGCCACCACGTCAGTAAGTTCCCCATCATTTCCTATCAATTCCAATTCAATCCTTTCAATTCCCATTGATTCCTATTAAATTATATCGTAATTCTCATCGACTACCATCAATTCCTATCGATTCTCATTAAATCCCATCAATTTCTATGAACTCCCATTGATTACCACTGACTCCTATAAATTCCTATCAATTCCTATTGATTGCTATCAAATCCCATTGATTGTTATTAATGTCTATCAATTTCTATCGATTCCTATCATTTTCCATTGATTCTTATTGAAGCCCATTAATTCCTATATTCCTATCAAATTTCATGAAAATTCCCATTGACTTGCATCAATTTTTATCGATTCTTACAGATTTTCATCAAATAACATTGACTGCTATTGACTCGAATGAATCTCTATCGATTCCCATTGATTCCTCTCGATTCCCATCGACCGTTTTCAATTTTCATCAATTTCTCCTATCAATTTTTATTGATTCCCATCGGAACCCATTGACTTCTTTTTAATTCCATTGAATCCCATCAATTCTCATCAATTCCCCTTGACTCCTATCAATTCCCATCGAATCTTGACTATTCCCATCAATTTCTATAGATTTCTATACATTTCCGTAAATTCCCATTGATTGTCATTGCCTCCCATTGATCCCTATGGATTCCTATAAATTCCTATCTACTTTTATCAATTTCTATCAATTTCTATCGATTCCCATCAATTACCATTAATTCTTATGAAAGCCCATTAATTCATATCAAATTTCATGAAAATTCCCATTGAGTTTTATCAATTTTGATCTAGTCTTACAAATTCTCATCGATTCCTATAGATTTTCATTAACTACCATTTGCCATTGACTAAAATGAATCTCTATCAATTCCCATTGATTCCTCTTGATTCCCATCGACCTTTTTCAATTTTTAGCAATTTCTTCTATCAATTTGTATTGATTCCCATCTAAACCCATTGACTTCTATTAAATCCCATTGAATTCCATCAATTCTCATCAATTCCCCTTGACTCCAATCAATTCCCATCGAATCTTGACTATTCCCATCAATTCCTATAGATTTCTATACATTCCTATAAATTCCCATAAATTCCCATTGATTATCATTGACTCCCATTGATCCCCATCGATCCCTATCTATTTTTATCAATTCCTATAAATTTATATTGATTCCTATCAATTTTTATTGGTTCTTATTAAAGCCCATTGATTCCTATCAAATTCCATAAAAATTCCCATTGATTTTCATCAATTTTTGTCGATTCTTATCAATTATCATCGATTTCTATAGATCCCCATGAACTACCATTGATTAATATTGACGGAAATGAATTTCCATTGATTCCTATCGACTTCCATCGATTGCTCATTATTTCTATCAATTTCTATTGATTCTCATCAAAGCCCATCGATTTCTATCAAATCGCATCAAAATTCCTATATTCCTATTGACTTCTATCAATTAATATCGATTTTTATCAATTCCTATTGACTCCTATTAATTCTTATCGAATCTTATGCATTCCTATCAATTCCTATCGAATCTTATGTATTCCCATCAATTATTATAGATTTCTATAAATTCCCAACAATTTCCATTGATTCTAATCCATTACCATTATTTCCTATGAATTCCCATTGATCCCTTTCGATTCCCATTAATTACAATCGATTCTTATCAATTACTATCGATTCCCATCAATTCCTCTCAATTTTGATTGATTCCTAGAAATTTCCATCAATCCCATCAATTTCCATTAATTCCTATCAAATCCCACTGACTTCCATTAATTCCTACCGATTTTCACCAATTCCCATTGATTTCTATTAATTCCTAACAACTCCAATTGATTGACATTGATTCTCATTGGAATCAATTCTCATCAGATTTCATTGATTTCCATCAATTTCCAATGCTTTCCCGTCAATTCCCATTGATTCCCAATAACTGACATACGTTCCACATGGATAAAACATTTGCGCAAACATCCAGAAGGATTCAATAGTCAAAATTAATTGTTCATACGAAAAAAGACCAAGTTTAAAAGTTTCAAATTACAAACAGAAGTCCATAAGATTAGTTCATGCAGAAAAACATGGGTACCAACTATCATTTCATTCACTAATTGATTACTCTACTTAATAAGTTGATAACTCTACCAATTAGAAACAAGGGCAATGATCAATAATGAACACATTCACCTCATTTCCACCGTTGACAATATTCGTACTCAATTCAAGATAAAGTGTATAACGCAAATTTTACACATTCTGCATGAACTGTGCATGAAAAGCACATAGAATCAATACTCCTCTACATGAAGCTTTTCTGCTTGTAAAAAATTAATTGATCACCAAAAAGTTATTCGACTATGATGTTATCCGACTATGATGTCGCTTGGTTTTCCATGGTTTCCCAAGTGAACCTAATAGTGGGCCCAATCGATCCAAGTTGACGTGTGAATGCCAGCATAGAAAAATTCCATGGAGGTCGAAGGAGAAGATTGGGGGGAGGAAAATGAAAGAAAAGGAGCCGATAACCCATTGAAGATACAGCGGAGGCAAACAAAATACTTCCCTACATGAACCAGTAACTTGAAATTCTTCTTCCATTTTAGAACCAACCAAACTCGAAGACCGACATCCAAACATCAGGCGGCTTACCCGTGAACATAACTCAATTCCCCTACCAAGTATCGATTAACATAAACCAATTTTACATCTGCGGTGGCACAATAATCGGAGAAAAATGGGTCCTAACCGCCGCCCACTGCATCCACGAAAACCACAAATACAAAGTCAGAGCGGGTTCGGAATACACGAATTTTGATGGTTCCCTGCACGACGTCATTTCCCATAATATCCACTACAGATACATGACCAAAGAAATCTTGATTGACAACGACATCGCCATTTTGGAGGTCTTTCCAGCCTTCAAATTCGACCGGACTCGGCAGAAGATAGGATTCGTACCATATAAGGAAATCATTGGAAGTGACGAAATAAGCGTAGTGTCAGGATTTGGAGGACACGTTGGCAACAGACTTTCGTTCATGGAAATACCGATTCTAAAGTTTGAAGATTGCGCGTACTTATACAGGGATTTCATCGTGACCGAAAATTTTTTGTGCGCTGGATACGGGAATTGGGGAAGAAAGTGGAGCTGTCAAGGGGATTCAGGAGGACCTTTGGTTGTCAGGCGTGATGGTGTGCCTTTGTTGGCTGGGATTGTTTCTTGGGAACTGGGTTGTAAGTTCGCAGGGTTTTATACGAAGGTTCAGCGGTATCATTTTTGGGTCGAAAAGGCGATGGGTGGTCGGCCTAGAGAGGAGAGGGAGAAATTTCCAGGCAGGGGAATATTGGGTTCGATATTATCGGAATCGACTAAAAAAATCGAGAGGGTGGTGCATTTTCCCAGTCGTGTAGGGAATGAGATAGAGAATTCGGTCAGAAAGATAACTGGGCTTTTTTTGGGATGAGTGTAGAGGGAATTTCGTACTTCTGGGTGTTTTTGGTTAATAAATGTGAAGGAATAGGTTGGTTGATGATTTTTTTTTTTTTCATTTTCCCGATAGTTCGTACGTGAATGATCATTACGGTAGTAATGAGAATAAAGGTATTTTAATTGTGATGAATGTGTCAAAATTGTTTTTCTCAAAATCAAAACTACTATCTGTTAGAGACGTATAATTCATTATTCAGATTGCGTTACTTTTGAAATTCTATTGCGGATGATGACGTTCAATACTGGTAAAAAATCAGAGAGGTCTGAATATAATAATGATGAAATTTGCAGAGTCAAGTGTAATAGAGTGAAAGAAAACGAAGATAATGGAAATAGTATTTATTTAACGTTCCTTTCGCATGTTACTGCACTCACTACGCTCGTGCAGCAATTTACCGCTAATGGAATCTTCTCTTTCTCCTACTATTCGCACGATATACACTATTGAATAGGATATTAATTTAAGTCGGGAGACAGTCGGGCAAAATGAGGACGTATGAGCAAGATTTGTGAAGTTGACTTGTCGAAATTGAATAAAGTATATTGGAGATGCAAATTCCAAAATAAGATCAATATCATCTGCATGTTATGATCTGAAGAGAAAAAATAAATTTAGACACTCTCTATCTGAGAGATTCGTGTTTTTTTTTTTTTTTTTTTTTTTTTTTTGTATAAAACTTATTTAACCAACATGAAAAGCGAAGAAGAAATGGACATTCGAAATTGATTTTTTGCGAAACTCTATAATAAAAGAATAATGCATTCCTTTCAGTAAAAAGTAAGTAAAATAAATAATAAATTCACAAAGTAGGTTCCAAAGCTAATTTCTACCCAAAGTAATTTTCGTGACGTCATGCAGATATTGAGTATCGACAGCCATAAATGTCTTGGACGTGATTTGGACAATAATTACTTGCAGCAAATATATAAATTTCCTCCTGTACGAACTTTTCCAGTCAAATTTGAGCATTGAAGCTTCCACTTGCGAGCGTTGAGAATGATAAGCGTTATTTTCCTGTGGCATGTGTTCATACTATTCACATTGGACACAATTTTCGGTAAATATCTTCAATATGTGATTATTTTGAAGAAGTTGATGATAATCTATTAAACTGAGAATACTTGAGTGGACTTTTATCCATTGTTCGATACATGTTGTATTTTCAGCGCAATCAAGTGTTCCGGATGTTGGAAAACATTCAGTGAGTATTAAGAATTTACTTGAGGTATTCTTATAAAATTCTCTGTTCGCCGTTATTTCTTACCATAGTACCATTGAAGCGTTCAGATTCGAGTCAAAACTTCGAAAGTTAGTTTTAATTCGATGAGTGCAAACAATGATCCTATTTTAAGATCTATATTCTCAAATAGAAGGGGTGCCCTATAAGTACCCTTAGTATCCTAGTGCCCTTAGTATCCTAGTGCCCTCAGTATCCTAGTGCCCTTAGTATCCTAGTGCCCTTAGTATCCTAGTGCCCTTAGTATCCTAGTGCCCTTAGTATTCTAGTGCTTTTAGAATCCTAGTGCCCTTAGTATCCTAGTGCCTTCAGTATCCTAGTTCCCTTAGTATCCTAGTGCCTTCAGTATCCTAGTTCTCTTAGTATCTTATTACCCTTAGTTCCCTAAGTACCCTAGTACCCTCAATACCCTGGTTCCCTTAGTACCCTGGTACCCTTAGTACCCTAGTACTTTTAGTACCCTCAGCACCCTAATACCCTTAGCACCCTAGTACCCTTAGTTAAGACAGTGCCTTGACACTCTCATTGATATTTCAACAACTATTAGTTACGCTCGAAAAAAAAAAAAAAACCCAACCCCCAACAAAATCTCTCCCCTGTAGTCCCCAAAACCGTCAACTGTACTTCAAACCACCTGAAATACGAATTTCAGCCAAAACCTGAACCCACTGTCGAAAGCCGAATATTAGGCGGTTCAGAAGCCGAACTCCCATACCAAGTATCCCTCTACATAAACAATGGCAGAAGAACCGCATTCATCTGCGGTGGAAGCATAATCGGAGATCAATGGGTCCTAACCGCCGCCCACTGTTTAGAAGACAACGGAATGTACACAGTAAGAGCCGGTTCGAATTCCCTCAGAGAAGGATCTCTTCATTCTGTCGTTTCCCAAAAAATTCACGAAGGCTACATGAACCATAATAGAGGATTCATCGACAACGACATCGCCATTTTGAGAGTTTCACCACTCTTCAAACCCAAATGTATTAAATGTAAGGAAATCAAAATGTTACCACCTTGGGTACACCTTAAATATCACGAACGGAGCACAGTTTCGGGATTTGGCCACACTCGCGAAAATGGGAGAGCTAGTGACCAACTTTTAGCCGTCAATCTACCCATTCTCGATCCAGAAGAATGTCAGCGATTTTATCGGCGATCAACTGTGATTGACTTCGAACATTTTTTGTGCGCCGGATATGACGAAAGCAGAAATAAGGGGAGCTGTCAAGGAGATTCTGGGGGTCCTTTGGTTGTCTGGCGTGATGGTGAACCTTATTTGGCTGGGGTTGTTTCTTGGGGAAAGGGCTGTAAATTGGCGGGCTTTTATACGAAGGTTCAGAACTACTATGACTGGATAATTGGTAGTATGCAAAATTGGTATGGATTCCCGACGACAGGTCAGCGGAACTATGGAAGGCAAGCTCGCTCGATACCTTATTATTACCCGGTTCGGCATAACTGGCCTTTGTTTGTTCCAGGCATGCCATTGATGAATTTTTTATTCGGTTGATATGATTGTCTCTTCGATTTACAGGAATGTTGCGATTTGATGAGGTGATGTGCTTTATTTAAGTTGTGAGAATTGTTGGATGTATTTCAAGTTTGTCTATGAAGTTTGGAACGTTGGAAAAATGAAGTGTTCAGACAAATGAATAGTACGGTTATTATTTGATCTGTTGATGATCAATCATTTGATACTTTGAAATGATAACAGAAAAAGACATTTAATGACGTCATTGTTTAACTCGAAGTTCCGAATTTTTACGGGTATATGTGTATTTATGAGAAAGTGGTGTGCATTTTCATTTGTTTACGTCAAGGACGTAGATAGAAATTTCGTTCGGGGTGGGGGGCTGAGGTAATTTTTTATCGAAATTAATTCAGCGAGTTTAAGAAGTAGAGTTTTATTAGAGAATTATGAAAATTTTCTGATCGACACTTTGAAATCTCTGAAATATCTAAAATTTCTGAAATTCTAAAAGTTGTCAAAATTCCATAGACTTTTCAAAATTATCGGAGTACTCAAAACTTTGAATATTCGCGAAATTGGTGATAATTTTAAAATGTTGACAATCTTTGAAATTATCAAGTTCCTCGAGATTTCAGAAATTCGTGAAATTTTTGAAATCCCAAAAATTCTGGAAGAATTGTAAACCGTCAGAATTTTTAAAACTTTCCAAAATCTCTGGAATTTTCGAAATTGTCTAAATTTTGAAATTTATCAAAATATTCGGATATCTTCGTATACGTTAAATTTTAGAAATGCGTAAAAGAATTGTGGAAAAAATTTTAGAATTTCAAAAATTCGTAAAATTTCAAGAATTTCGAGAATTATGGAAATAGCCTTAATTCTCAAGATTATTGAAACTTTTTCAAATCTACGGAATTTCTTCAATTTTTGAGATTCTAAAAATTGTCAATATTCTAAAAACTTTCGAAATTCTCTAAATTGTTTCAAATCTTGGGATGTTCCAAATTATCTAGTTTCTCGAAATGTTGAAGATTCGTAAGATTTTCCTAATTTCAAGAATTATGAAAATATTGTAAATATTGTAAATTTTCAGAATATCAGAAACTTTTACAAATCTCTGAAATTCACAAAAATTTAAAAAAAAATTCTTTGAATTTCCAAAATTCGATTAACTTCTCAAATCCTCGAAATACTTCAAACTTTGAGAATTCTCAAAATTGCTCCAAATCTCAAAATATTGAAAATCATCAAGTTTCTCGAAATGTATGGAATTTGTAAAATTTTCGTAATTCCAAGAGTTATAAAAATATTTTGTATCTTTAGAATTTTCGAAACTTTTTCAAAACTTTGAAATTTCTGAAATTCGTTAACTTTCCGTAATTTCAACAATTTCAAAAATATTGTGAATCTTTAGAATTTTCAAAACTTCCGAATGTTCAAAATTTTTTTAAACTTGAAAAAAAACTTTTTACGAACTTCTTAAAACTTCTGAAACTCTCCGAACTTCAAAAACTCCCGAAATTTCCAAAAATCATGAAATCTTGAAAATTTTTTGAATGTACTTGGTTGATATTGAATTTTTTGAGTTGGTATGCGCATTTTCGACATTTTTTTGCGTCATCAAATCGAAAACTTTTTTTTAATATTCAGATTTTCAATTTTTCAATTATTATTAGTAGTTAAATAATTTTTTAATTAATCGTTAGTTTTTTAAATAGTTTTTTAATAATTATAATAAAATTCAAAGCCAATTAACGATCTATACTAAACATAATTTTCTCTCCTGCAGTTGAGCACAATCTTCGAAAAATTTGGATTCGAAAAGTTTTAAAGTCTCATTTGCAATAAATTAAGGTTCGAATGTTCAGGTTCATATCTTTTTTTATCTTCCTGGGACATAAAAAAGTCATATTTCAACCGTTCGTGTTGAGTAACATTCAAATAAAAACTGCATTTTGTAGAAAAAAAATTATTTCCTGCAATGACGAACTGCAGGAAACACAACGGAAATAATTTTGCGGATCCAACGCAAATATTCAGTATCTATAATATTGAGTTTTTTATCAATTTCAACGAAAGTGTATAAATCAAAATTTTTTCACTCACCAAATTCCGCACTAAACGTATCATATTATGTACTTTGTGATGACTTACCTGCAACAAAGAAAAAAAAAACAACACAATTAGGTAAGTTAATTTTACTAGCGAACATTTTAGTAAAAAAATCATTAATTTGTTTCGGGTTTTCATTAACCTATAAAATATTGTTTAATCTTTAGTGTTAATACACTTTTTACTCGTGCAAAATATCCGCGAATAAATAGGTACAAAAAAAAAACTGATACTCCTTCCTAAATTATGATATAAGTGTCAAAATTAACTCAATTCGAGCGAAAATTCTGCAAATTGAGCTCGAGTTGGAATGCTACTCAAAATGAGTGAAATTAAAATAGAAAAAAAAAAAATTCATGAAATTCAATAATTATTCAAATTGCACAAAATTCCGGAGAAATATTAACACTACGAAAGTTACTGGAAATTCAACATAATTCTGCTTGGTTTGAAACGAAAATTTAAAAATTATGAAAAAAATATTCGAAGTTTTGAACATTTTCGAAAATTCATAAAATGACCACAGAATTTA
>JAPYZK010011306.1:0-11499 GCA_030522785.1 Platygaster equestris | reverse complement strand
ATCCATTCACACTTCTTCAAAGCATCGATAATAATAAGCCTCAGAATCTACTTAAACCCACAAACAAACATGTAAGCAAACAAAAAATAGCTGCTAATGAAGACACACGAATTAACGGCGAAAATCCGATGAAAGTAACGAGAGTTGCGAGCGTTAAACGCTGGTATAACGCGCGATGAACAATGCTTCATGTCCCGAGGTTCGCACGAACAAATTAGACGGTGTAAAATACTCGGCTACCGCGCGCCGCGGCTCGTTATCGCAAATTGTTTATTTGGCTTGATCCTCGTCAATCGCGACTGGCCGTGGGAATTCATCGACGCGCCTCCAATTAACAACCGCTTTCTCGCAATTAACGGCGATTTCACGAGCGCGGGACAATTTCGTTCGTCCCATAAATCTTCGTCGATGATTCAATTTGTCGAAACCCGAACTTTTTTTCCGTGCACGCGCAAAAGTGGGCGTCGCGCAACGAGAAAATTACACCGCTTGAATTTTAATTGAATTGAGTTATCAAGGGGCGATAGCTTGGCGAATAAAAAGAGATAATTGGGTTGGAAATTCTGGGGCGAGAATTTTGGGCATGGATTTTATATGACCGATTGTGTTTGTGTTGTGAATGATTTCGGGAGAAATTGATTGTCAATGACATTTCGTATATAATTTATAGTTATGAGTGTCAGAAATTTTTCATATTGGCGAGTTTTTTGATTTTTTACAAAATTGATGAAAAATGTTAAGAGATGTTCGAGAATTGAGAAATTTGAGAACCTTGAAAATCATTCAAATCATTGTTGAAATAATAACAGTCGTAGAATGAGCCTAAATTTGATAATATTACGATTTAAAATTATTATTGTTAATTAAGAATCACGTGGTCATTTTTTTTAGTAAACAGTAATAGTTGTTTTTTTATAAAAATGATGATTTTGAATATTTATCAAGTTATTCAAACTGACACGAGAATTGAAAAAATCGCGGTTTCAATGTTACGCGCGGGAAGTGAAGCAAATGAAGCGTTTAGGAAAAGCGCATTGGAAAACGGTTTCTTCGGGCCATTGGAACGAATGATGATTTGATTTTTTGATTCGAGATACATTTCAAACATGAATGAATTATAGTGCACTCAGATACATGATTTTTTGGACTATTTCACTGAATTATCATGATTTTTATGCAGTGGTGAAAAAGATATGATTTAGTATAATTTGGGACAAAATAATCTGCCAAAAATGATCAAGAAAAATGTACTATTTTGTTATTCTTAAAAAACCGTAGAAAAATAATTCACACTAATTCGAGGACAAATTTCTTATATGAATATTTGTTGTACTCTAAATGCTCAGAATGATTATTGATAGTTCTTAAAAAAAAAAAAAAAAAAAAATACAGTTTCGTAATTGAATCGAATCAATTATTCTAAATTCAGTACACAATTTCGAAGTTCCAATTAAAAATTTTGCGTTGGGTGTAATAACATATTTCTCGAACTTCAGATTATATTAGATTGGATTTTTCATTTACTCTGCATTTTTAAGAATCATTCGGAATTTCTTGCATCGTGAGGAATTTTTGGACAATTTTGACCAAGTTTTTGAATTTTATGAGTATTTTAAGAAGTTTTTGAAAGTCTTTTGAAATCTTTATTGAAGTTCCTTTTTTTTAAATCATTGAGAATTTTTAAAATCATTTCAGAATTTCAGGGAAATTTAGAGCAGTTTTGGGAAAATTTCTCGAATTTCTATAAATTTGAGTGTTTATTCGCCCTAATTACGAAGGTAATTTTATTATCTTGCAATACATTTTATGAACAACTACATTTCTTGCACAGGGAAAATTTTATCTCAAGAATATGAAAAATTTTCCGATTTCCTTTTCTCAATCGATACTTTCCTTCATTTTCCATACAATGCCTGAACTACAATTACGGTGTAATTATGATGAATTATAAATGATCACTAAGACTTTCGAATTTTTAGATTTTTCATTGTTTCCACTCTTTTTTATTGACATGTAAATCATGTGTAATTCACATTGTTGAATTTGAATGCATGGACTGCAAGAATGCAGAATTTGTATCAGAAGTGCAGAATATCACCATTAATTATTACGTAATCATCAAATTATTGTCGTTTCGTTAGGAAAAATTCTGTAGAAATCAATTAGTGTTTAACAAAATTTCCCAAAATGTTTTTTTCTTTTATTTTCTTTCAAAAAAGTCCGAAAAATGTATAACACAACTCCTGTCAAATTTTGGGACATGAATCAAGAATTCACATGAAATTTCAACAATGACCACAATTAGGAAAAAAATTGTTGTCACAACAATATCATATCAATAAATTGTTGTTCATGTTCGAAAATATTGTTGCTCCACCAGTACTGTTCTCTCCATTTCACTGTCGTAAAAATTCACATCAAATTCAAACAATCACCAAAATAAAGAAACAAATTTGTTGCCACAGCAATATAATATCGATACATCTTTTTTCGTATCCGAAAATATTGTTGCCACATCAATATTACATCGATAAACCAAACCTAATCCCAAATATTGTTGCTGCACCAATACTGTTCTCTCTGTTTCACTGTCGTAAAAATTTACATCAAATTCAATCACCAAAATAAAGAATCGTAAAAATTTACATCAAATTCAATCACCAAAATAAAGAAACAAAATTGTTGTCACAGTAATATAATATCGATACATCTTTTTTCATATCCGAAACTATTTTTGCCACATCAATATTACATCGACAAACCAAATTTAGTCCCAAATATTGTTGCTGCACCAATACTGCTCTCTCTATTCCACTGTCGTAAAAATTTACGTCAAATTCAATCACCAAAATTAAGAAACAAAATTGTTGTCACAGCAATATTATATCGGTACATCTTTTTTCATATCCGAAAATATTGTTGCCACATCAATATTACATCGATAAACCAAACCTAGTCCCAAATACATCTTTTTTCATATCCGAAAATATTGTTGCCACATCAATATTACATCGATAAACCAAACCTAGTCCCAAATATTGTTGCTGCACCAACACTGTTCTCTCCATTTCACTGTCGTAAAAATTCTCATCAAATTCAAACAATCACCAAAATTAAGAAAAAAAATTGTTGTCACAACAATATCATATCAATACATCGTTGCTCATGTTCGAAAATATTGTTGCTACATCAATATTACATCGATAAACCAAACCTACTCCCAAATATTGTTGCTGCGCCAATTCTGCTCTCTCCATTTCACTGTCATGAAAATCGCAGAATTTTCTCCGTTAATCAATATATTTTCCTCCATTTTCTCCATAATATCTGGACTAGAATCGCCACGTAATTATAGTCATGAGCCCGCATTTCCATCGTCCCGATGAATCGAGGAGCTTTTTTTCGCTTCGCGTTCCGATTCAGTAACAACGCAAAGTCCCCGAGGATTAGCGGGACCGACGCGTGTGCGCCAACGTGATAATTGCCACTCTCGCGCGATTTTCACGAGATTTTAGAAAACCCGCTACTTTCCCGATCGAGGAGAAATTACGCGTGGATTACACGTGCGAAAAATGTCGCGTGCGATCTTCGGCTGGATTACTCTGCGTCGCGCTCCAAATCCCTCGTTTGTACGACATTTTTCGAGAGGGATGAGGTTTTTTTTTCTTTCGAGGGGTTTTTCCACCTCGGTGCTTTTCATTTATGGCTTTTTCGCGCGCCATTGGCGCGCTATTTCGAACGCGGACATTTGCTGGCGAGTGAACTTGGGGAATTTGAGGATTTTGCGATGGGAAAACTGTTGTGGTTTTGTCGGTTAGATGGAAAAGTGTGTTTTTGGAACAAACATAATTTTTTAAATAATTTTAATGATTAAGTTAACAATTATTCAATATTGAATGAATTAATAATAATATTAAAATATTAATTATTTTAAAATATCGAATGAATAATTTTAATATTCAATAATAAAACTTGATAATTTTAATTTTCATTGAATAATGTAAGTTTTATTGGAAATTTGGAATTTCTGGATTTTTGGCAAAAAGTGACAGTATGGATGGAGTTTTTCGAGATTCTTGAAGTTTTTGGAGAATTATTCAAAATACCAGGGAAATTTGTGTGATGATTGTAATTACTAGAAATTCATAAGGATTTTCGGTAGTGTTTGATTATTAAAGTTGATCAGAATTTGTGACGTATGGAAGTGAAAAATTTTTTTTCTCCCATATTTCCGTGAATTCACGAGGATTTTGTTAAATTTGGTAAATATTCTTGACAATGTTGAGAAAACCTGACGAATTAAGATTGAAAAACCGTATGAATATTCGAAATATCTGGAAATTTTCTTTTTTACAAGTTTCGTCGTGTCATTACACGAGAAACTTTTTTGTTCAAATTAATGAGAAACGTTTTTTATTTTCATGATTAATTTTTTTCAATCCAGTAAAACAATGTACAACTCTGAAATTGATTTATCCGAATTTCGGAAACGCTATATAATTTATCGTTTAATAAGAAAACAATTTTCTTTCCTATGGTCTCGAATAACTAAGTTGAAAAGTTCACTTTAAGGGAGAACATAATATTTTCTCAATTTAGGAAAAAGCATCAAGTTTATAAATCAGTTCACAATTGAACTGGAAAAAGTTCCAAAATTTACAAATTTTCGCAATTTCGAAGTCATTATAAAGTGCTGTAATGATTTATCAACCGAAATTTTGTAATTTCACAGAGCTCTTCCATTTCTCTTCACAATTTCGAAATTACAAGAATTTTAATCACACAGATTTCCAAATCAGTAAAATTTTAGATTCTGGATTCCTTTGGATTCACACAGATTTCCAAATTCGGAAATCGAAAATCTGTAAATTTCTGATAGATCGAAATCAAATTTTTCTGACTGACTGAAAAATCGAACAATTTGTAAATTTCTATGTTGGGGGGAAACATCCAAATTTGGAAATTTTTGAAAACTGTACATTTCTGATAGATCGAGATCAAATTTTTCTGACTACTGAAAACTTAAAAATTTCCAGATTGGGAGGGCACACCAAAATTCGAAAAGCTTGGAAAACTGTAAATTTCTGATAAATCAAAGTCAAATTCTTTTTACTAATAGAAAAATTTGCGAATTCAGATACTTCCAGATTAAGTGAAAACATACATACTTCCCCTCCCCCTCCCCCCAAAATACCGGAATTTTTCCTTTTGAGCACCAGATTTTTCTCCAACCTCTCTCCATGTAACACGACTCGCCCTCGCCGAGAAAACTTTTAATTAATCGCGCCCGTCGAAAGCGCTCGCGTTGTCTCCGCATTTTTTTTATTGTTACACCTCGCGTACGTGCTCGTAAGGAGACGCTTTATTGGCACGGGGCGACATTAAATAACACGGCGACGTTGTACGCCGTAAATTGATACGGTCCAACTCGAATTACGATACCCCTTTTCGCTCGTTTCGTAACGCGCGATGAAAGTCATATTTCCCGCTCCATTTTTTCCACAATTTCCCAAAGGAAGACGCGACTTTCTTCGCCGATTTTTGCGCGAAATTCCAGAGCGAGAAACGCACGTGTCGATCGCACTTTCCTGCAATTACCGCGCTCGCGAAAATATGGCAAAATACCGGCCTCGATTGTTTTTCTTCGGCGAAGAGAAATTCGTTGGTTTTCCCAAGAAAATTTGGAGTGCGAGGAGAGGAAAGCTTTCGAAAAATGACGGGAGCTTTTTTGGGAATTGTGTTCTGGGAATGTTTTGGAAAATTTCGTTCGATTTCCTTCGATTGAGGTAATTTGGACCTGATTAGGGCGAGTTTCAGGGGTTATTCACTGTTGAGGAGCTTTTTTTCTACGCAAGACAAGAAAAAAAGCTCTTGTGAAATTCGTCACTTATTTTAATTTAGTATGCCTTTTTGGGGTAGTTTTCGCACTGTTCAAGTTCACTGATTTTTTTTAAACCAGAGGAAAAAGCTCTCGTAACAAATCAAAGTTTTTTTGAATTGATTTCAGTAACTTTTTCCCTGATCAAGGTGCTATTTATCCTTATTTTTAAGGGTAGTTTCCACATTACACTGTTGAGGAGCTTTTTTTCTAATCACGAAAAGAAAAAAGCTCTCATACAATTCATCACTATTTTCATTTTTATACTCTCTTTTTGAGTAGTTTTCGTACTGCCCAAGTTCACTGATTTTTATTCAACCAGAGGAAAAAGCGCTCGTAATAAATCGAAGCTTTTTTGGATTCATTTCAGTAAATTTTCACCAGGTCATTCTTCAATTTCTGGGAGTAGTTTTCACAATGTTCAACTTCAAAAAATTCACCAAAACCAAGGAGAAAGCAGCTCTTTTATGAAAACAGAGTTTAAAAAAAACTAAATCGGTAATTTTTTACCTGATTGGGGTGCTTTTTATCCTGTGGTTTTCAAGGGTGATTTTGGCACTGTTCGTTTTTACGCGCGGGGGGATAAATTCAAATCATTTCGAACGAGTTTTTCGGAATTCGCGGAATCTTGGGAATTTGCGGAAGCGGTTTAAAGCGCACCGCTTCTCGAGATAGCCCGAGGTTTACTGCTGACAACGGAGTACCGGTGTGCTCACCTGCTTGTAATGTTGCCTGGAGTTTACCTGAGATGCGTCATTTGTAGAGGGGAGAGACGGAGCATAACATAACACACGCAGCGTGTACGTATAACGTGATTCGTTGTCCAAGACATGGGAATCTATGCCCGATATTTTTTTTATACGAAGCAAAAAATGCATTTTTAGACCCCTTTGAGGCGAGTCGATTTCAGGCGGTTGCGAAATCAAGAGCTTTTTGGGAGGCAGGGTTTGACAGGATTTTAATCTTGAAAAATATGTACATATATTTGAGACCTTTTCTAATCCCCCCCCCCTCCCTAATTACGATGATTTTATCGAATAAATTTTTTTACAGTTTTTTTCCGGTTTTTTTGAAAAACTGAGTTCAAAAACACCTGAATTTCAATCAATTGCGGTAAACGAAATTGGGATGAGCAGAAAATTGGTTAGTTTCGATTTAAAGCTCTCAAAAAAATCTGCGGAACTGTAAAAAATGCACTTTTTTAATGATATTAATCAATAAAAACAAGAAGTCGTAGAGTAACACTGGAAAATGGTTGAATTCTTGTCTTAGTCGGTCGAATTTGGGGAATTTCTTGAAATTCCGATTATTCCCAAAAATCTTCACATTGTCCATATTTGTGCGAATTTTGAAATATTTCGAATTTCACCGAATTTTTAACTTCTTAAAAATGTCAATAATTTTGTAGTTTTTATCATTTTTTCAACATTCTGAATTGTTTAAAATTTAAAAATTTTTTAAAATTGACGATTTTTCCGAAATTTCGGAATTTTTGGAGTTCTTGATAAGATCTTGTACATAATTGTCGAATTTTTCAAAATATTCACCATTTTTGATACTTTCAGAATCCTCAACATTCATAAATTCTTCAAAAATTCTCGGAGATTCAGTTAATTTCGAGATCGGTTTTTTTTAAAGCCAAGAAAAACCGTAAAAAATCAATCATCGGTTTACTGTTGTTTTTTCGATCTATTTTTACCCTTTTTCGCCTCCCTTCCCCCCCCCCCCCCCCCCTGATTACGATGATTTTCTCGAATAGCAAAATATGTTGTATAGAAATCACAGAAGCAAGTTTTGTAGTTTTCGCAACTCATCACATGACTTAACTAGTTCTGTTAGAAAATTTGTTCAACAAAAGACAAGAAATCCAAAAAACCGAATTTTTACCAAAACCATTGATAATACAGTATCGTTCATTCATTTCTGAACACTAATGTTCAATGATGCAGAATTTGAGCACTCATCACTCAAAAATATCATTTCATCCCATAAAATTCGATTTTTTCACTAAAACGATTTATTACTGCTCAAAAAATGAAAATATCATTTCATCCCATAAAATTTGATTTTTTCACCAAAACTATTTATTACTGCTCAAAAAATCAATCCAAGAAT
This sequence comes from Platygaster equestris, assembly GCA_030522785.1. Taxonomy (NCBI): domain Eukaryota; kingdom Metazoa; phylum Arthropoda; class Insecta; order Hymenoptera; family Platygastridae; genus Platygaster; species Platygaster equestris. The sequence continues at coordinate 3,506 of JAPYZK010011306.1, read as the reverse complement.
ATATCGAACTTTCAGGTTGAAATCGTATGACTTGATAAAATCGTCACTTGATCCAACATTGTAGCCAACTTTTCATCACTCAAAAACCGGTCCCCTCATAAAAATTCGGCTAATCGGATTTAATGAGAACAAATGCGTTTCAAGAATGATAAAATGACTAGAACGTTTCATGATTTCTTAAGATATGTATACTTGTTTTGAGATTCCGGTGACGATTTCCTCGTGAAAAATGCAGAAACTTGTTACCTTCGTACTAAATATAGTCATTTGTCTGGAAGTTGTATCCTAATTTGACTTAAAAACGACGTCCGGCGAAAATTGAAATGTTTCGAATTCGAATGGAGGCTAGTTTCGTAACGGTACCTGATCTATGGATCTCCAGAGCTTTGAAAATGTATGTAATTGTGAAATTTATGGAAACGTTGAGAGTTTTCTCAGTTTTGAGAATTCCAAGAATTTTCGAAGTCAAGAGTACTCCAAATATTTCAATTATTCTGGAACATCGGAAATTTTCAGAGTTCCGAAAATGTTGAGAATGTTTAGAATTTTCACCATTTTGTAAAATTTCGTGATGTATGAGGATTCTCAAAGTTTGAATGATTTTCAATTTTCAGATCATTCCGCAATTTCTGTGATTGTAGAAAAATTTCGAAATTCAGATCATCTCCAAATTCCTCAAAATTCAAATGATATTCAAAGTTTCGAGAATTCCAAATATTTATCACACATTTTATAAAACTCCAAGAATGTGGAAAACTTTTAGAATTTCGAAAACATTCCATAAGAATATCAAAAATTAAAAAAAATTAGATTATTTTGTATATTTTCAATTTTTGTATCATTTCAATTTCTCATAAGTTTTCGGATTCTAAAACGTTATAATGATACCGAAAATTCAGCGACGGGGGGGAGGGGGCAGGGTAAAGAATACGTCTTGGTTTTTCGTTCTCCCCTATCTGGAGACACCCTAACCGTCAAGGTCAAAAGGTCAAAAGTCTCACACTTTCCCCAAGGTCGTTTTTTGGAACAGTCGATGTCAAACAAGTCATCATGAGACATGCAGATCATCAACTTACACCCACCTTCCGAACGCATCATGCAATGATTCAACCTTCTAATGACTTTGGTAGCAGTGGATAGCCCCTAACTTCAGCTCTTACCTGTCGAATATGAGACTGTTCAAGGTTAAAAGATCAAAAGTCTCACACATTCCCCAAAGTCGTTTTTTGGAACAGTCAATGTCAAACAAGTCATCATGGGACATGCAGATCATCAACTTACATCCACCTTCCGAACGCATCATGCAATGATCCAACCTTCTAATGACTTTGGTAGTAGTGGATAACCTCTAGGTCCAGTTCTTACCTGTCAAACATGAGACTGTCCTGGTGGTAACCGCCACATTCCCTGCAGACGCTGCTGTATCTCGAGGATAATTCGGATCCATGGTCGGTACCGTCATACCGATCCTCTTTGAACCGGTTCTCGATCACGATTTTCCACGTGCGGTGGATAAGGTAGAACAGGTAGGAAGGCTTGCTCTGCTGCGAAGGGTATGACTTTGAGTTGCCCATGTTTTCCCGTCCATGAAGCCAAGATCAACGGTCCGCAAATCTTGCGGTCCGCATTTTTCGCGTGTGCGAAACGCGATCCCGATCGAGACTCATTTCCGTCCTGAAATCGAAACCCCTCGAGTCATGAAAGTCATTTCCGAGATGAGAGGGAATAGTTTTATTTCGAATTCTCGAGTGATTGAAGGGTGCAGGGGCGGAGCCAGAAAAATATTTCGGGGCGTGTTTTCAAAATCTTTATGTACATCGTATTGATATTTTTTATTGAATTTCATTTTCCAGTTTTTCGACAGATCTTTATACTCAGTTATCGGCTCTACTCAGTTAACTAGATTTAATTCTGGATTGAGGAGAGTTCATTTTGAAAAATTGTGAACTTCAAACTATCTACTTCAAATTTGAACATCAGTCTTGGAACTTAAAATTTAAATATCAATCTTGGAACTTCTAACTTGAACATCAGACTTGAAATTTCGAATTTGAACATCGAACTTGAAATTCGAAATGTCCACTTGAAGCTCGAAACTTCGAATTGTAACATCGGATTCACACACAAATTTGGAACTTGAATTTCAAATTCGAAACTTCAAACTTCGAATTTCAACGTTGAGTTTTGAACATATGAACCTCGAACCTCATCTGATTTCAACGTTCAACTTTAAACTTTGAAGTTCAAAATTTTACTCTGAGCTTCAAACTTTCATTCTTATAAAAGCAGGTCTCTAATGTGAATGTGAAACTTTGAATTTCAACTTTAGACTTTGAGTGTAAGCATCAAACTTTATATTTCAACATAAACTTCGGACTTTGATTTTTTAGATTGAACTCTAAATTTCGAATTGACAAATTAAACTTTCTACTCCAAATTTAACATTTTAACTCAGACTTTTAAATTTTGGATTCAAACTGTGAACTCCGAACATAAACCTCTAACATAAAATTTGAACTTTGAACTTGAATCTCCGGAATATACTCCGAAGTTAAAATTTAACCTCAAGCATAAAATTAGAACTTTAAACATCGAACTTTGACTTTGAACTTCAAACTTCATCTTGAACTCCAGATTTTCAATATGGTTTCAATTTCGAATCCAAAATCCAAACTTTGAGTATAAACTTCACGTTCGAACTTGAACTTCGAAATATGAACTCCAACTTTGAACCTCAACCTACAAACTTCACATTCAAACTCGTCACTCCAAACTCCCAATTTTGACTGTAAACTTCCAATATGAACTTCAAGTATCAAATTCAAACGTTAAATTTTATATTTCAAATTCAAACTTGAAACTGCAGGTTTCAAATACATAAAACTAGAACTTCAAACATCGAACTTTGACTTTGAACTTCAAACTTTCATTCTGAACTCCAGATTTTCAATGCGAACTTCGAATTTCGAATCCAAATTTCAAACTTTGAGTATAAACTTCACGTTCGAACTTGAACTTCAAAACATGAACTTCAACTTTGAACCTCAACCTACAAACTTCACATTCAAACTCGTCACTTCAAACTTCCAATTTTGACTGTAAACTTCCAATATGAAATTTAAATATCAAATTGAAACGTTAGATTTCATATTTCAAATTCGAACTATGAACTGTACTTTCCAAATACCATTCGAAACTCTAAATTCCCACTTCAAACTTCAAATTTAAATTTTGGACTGTCAACTTGAAATCACAACATTAATTCAAACTTAAAACTCCTAACTTCGAATTCAAACCTTCAACTTCGTACTCTCAATCTGAAATGTCAACTCAGAATTGTGAACCTCGAACTTCAAATTTGAAAGTTGTACCTACTACAATTTTCAAACTTTGGTTTTAAAGTTCTCACCACTATTCTGAAATACAAATTCCCAATTGTCTTACAACCTTAGAATTATAATGTGAATTTTTAACTTTCAAGGTGGGGGGGTTGAACCCCCCCCCTG
>JAPYZK010011303.1:582-11301 GCA_030522785.1 Platygaster equestris | reverse complement strand
GAAAATCTTTACAATATCCGTAAATTTAAAAATTTCCAATATTTTCCAAATCCTCAAAATTTACGAAATCTCCAGAATTTTCGAAATTTCCCAATAATCGAAATATTCGAAATTTTTGAAACACTGAAAATTCTCAAAATATTTCTAATTTTTGGAAATTCCATTCTTTTTTCAATTATTATCAGAATGCTGAAAATTTCAAATTTGGAGTCCACTTCACAGAAATTTGAATTTTCAGGTGAAATGTATCATTTTATATGAAATCGGTCGAAAATACGGACATTTTTCGAAAAACACGGAAACCAGGACAAGGCACGTAAAATACGGACATGTTTGTATAAAATGTATTATTATTATTATTATTATTATTTAATATGGACGATTGGAAACCCTAACCGTAGTTTAAATATTCGGAATTCTGAAACCCCTTTCGTCTACGCCTCTGGCCCATGCTACCACAAGGCCCGGAGACCGCCCGTGTTCATTTTTTTCTCGATTTTTTTTCCTCTCCTTTTTTGCCATGTGCGTGTGTTCGTGTCTTACATTATTGCGGGTAGAAAAAGAGGCCCATTTCCTCGGGCCCCGCGGGGCACTTGGATGGCTACGTGCGTGCTATAATGGTACTCGCGTGATTTTCTTGCCTGGTGTGTCTGCTTTTTTTAACCGGGAAATAAATTTTCCACGTATTTCCTTTAAAATCCAAAAGAATGCATTGTTAAAAATAGAGAGTTCGAAAACTAGGAAGAAATAAATAATAATGAATAAAAAATAAATAGATAGAAATTTCGAAATTTCGCAGGTTGATTCCAAAAAAATGTAATTTTTGAGTTCAGCATTTCATGTGTCAAATTGTTGAAGTTTGAAAAATTGAGACTTCTTCAGAATATGAGAAATTATAGTCCGAGAATGTAGAAAATTGAAAAATGTTGAAGTTTTCGGAACTGAAAATTCGAAACTCCTGAGAATTTTGGATCCCGAATTCAAAAAATGAGTATACACATTTAAATTCCGAAATTTTTAAGTCCAAGTTGCGAATTTTGATAAAGATTGAAGTAATTTCAGAATGTGGGAAATTATCGTCTGAGAATTTGAAAAAATCAAAAATTCCGAAGTCTTCGAAGTTGAACATTTTATTTGAAACGCCTGAAAGTTTTGAGAAATTATAGCCCGAAAATTTGAATGATTCAACATTTCAAAGTGTTGGAAGTTGAACATTCGAAACTCCTGAGAATTTTGGATTGCGAATTCAAAACATAAGTGCACAAATTTGAATTCCGAAATTTTTGAGTTCGTCAAGTTGCGAATTTTGACTTGAATTCAATACATTTCAGAAAATTAGAAATTTTCTAAATCTGAGAATTTGAAACAATCCAAAATTTCGAAGTCTTCGAAGTTGAAAATTCGAAACGCCGCGAAATTTTGAGAAATTACAGTCCGAAAATTTGAAAAAATCAAAAATTTCAAAGTCTTTGAAGTTGAAAATTCGAAACTCCTGAGAATTTTGGATTCGAATTCAAAAAATAAGTATACAAATTTAAATTCCAAAATTTTTGAGTTTGTCAAGTTGCGAATTTAGACTCAAATTCAATACATTCAGAAAATGAGAAATTATAGTTTAAGAAATCGAAAAACTACAAAATTTCGAATTCGTTGAAGTTGAAAATTCGAAATGCCTGAAAAATTTAAGAAATTATAGTCCGAGAATTGAAAAAAATCAAAAATTTCAAAGTCTCCGAAGTTGAAAATTCGAAACTCCTGAGAATTTTCGATTCCGCATTCAAAAAATAAGTATACAAATTCAAATTCCGAAATTCTAAAGTCCATCAAGTTGCCAATTTCCCCAAAGATACAACAAATTTCATACTATGAAAAATTATAGGCCAAGAATTGGAAAAAAATCCACAATTTCGAAGTTCTCCAAGTTGAAAATTCCAACCGCCTAAAAATTTTGTTCTCAAAATTCAAAAAGCACACAAATTCCAGTTCCGAAATGTTGAAGTTCAAGTTGCAAATTTTAATTAATATGGAAAAATGTTCAAAACTCGAAAAAGTCTGCATTCCATATGACCGAGACACAATTTTTCATGTCACTGGAGGTGTCATGTTAGCAAAAACAATATATTTGTTCAATTAGTGTCTTCAAGAGTCGATGATAAATGGAAATGAAATTTGCTGTGTCGACCGCTTCTTTTATTGAGCAAAAGCGAGGAAAATTTATTCGTAGAAGAAGAGCGGGCGTGGAAAATCATTTTACAATGGCTCTCGAGTGGTTTTGTACAGAGAGGAAAATTCTCTTCAGAATTCCTTCCTTTTCAGTTTCTATACTGCGGTTGACTAATGATAAATCGATTAAGGTAGTCATTTTTGGTTTCAAAAACATGAACGAATGAAATAGCATACATATTTGGAAATCACCATAGCAGAATTTAATCGGAAAATTATCAGATCTGATGCATTGTTCGAAACTGAAAATTTTTTTCACTTAATCGATCAATTTTCAAAACGTTCAAATTCAATTTCAAACTGTTGGAATGTAAAATTTCGAAATTCTCCGATTTTTTAATTAGCGGATTTAAACATCAAAATATTTTTGAATAAAAAAATTTTTTCGTATTTTGCACAAAACTCAAATTTCAAATTTCAAGCTTTCCGAGTCTTCGAAGTAATCGGATTTTCTTCAATTTTATAAACGTTTTCGAAATGTCACTTTATCTGACACAAAAATTTGAATAATTCAAATGCAACTAATAATGTTATAATATTATTATTATTGAATTAAATAATAATATAGTCTCAAATTGATACTATATTATTGTTTAATACTCTAATATTATATATCATTATTTATTAAATATTATATATTATTATTAAATGTTATATATTATTACTATTTAATACTATTATTATTATTTAATGCTCTGATATTATTTATGATATTCAATTATATTTATGACATCTGATAATATAAAATGGTTATTCATTAACATTCATCAAATTTGATGATTCTGTACGATCTAATTTTTGGCCAACCAAAATCTAAATCATCGCCGAATTTCAATAAAGCGCGTGCAATTCATGTTCAACGTGGAAAACTTTCTAGGATAAATTAACAATGTAAATAACAACCCGCGGCAAAGCGCGTATAATTTAGCGACCCAAAGCTTTTGATTCGCGAGAAATTAGAGCTGAAATCATTCGTAAGCGCTCGTAATTTCATTCCCTCGTAATGTACGAGATTAATATTCGCGTTATTAACATTCAAATAACAATTGTTGTTTTCGTTTATAAAGGACAATTATTTTGGAGGAGGAGGGGAAGGGGGTGGATTTGCAAATCGTAAGAACAAAATGAAAAAAAGATTCATTGTAGAAATTTTAAAAATTCTGAAATCAAAATTTTTGAGTACAAAATTTCGATTTCCCGAACACTTTCCCGGATTACAATTTTCAAGACAATACTTTTTTTTACCGAAAGTCATTTTCCCGACTCATTTCGCTCAATACAATTTTTTTGGGAGGGGGGGGGAGGGGGTATTTTTTAAATCGTAAGAACAAAACTTAAAAAAAATACATCGTAAAAAATCCTAAATTCCAGAATTTACACTTTCGAGTATACAAATTTCGACTTCCCGGACACTTTCCCGAATTATGACAGTTTTCCCGACAATTCTTTTTTCGATACCATTTTCCCGAAAGTCGTTTTCCCGACTCATTTCTCTTAAGAAAATTTTTTTGATAGGATATTTAAAATCGTAAGAAGAAAACTTAAAAAAATACAATACATCGTAAAAAATCCTGAACTCCCGAATTTCAACTTTCGAGTATACGAATTTCGACTTCCCGGACACTTTCCCGAATTACAATTTTCCCGACAATTCTTTTTTCGATACCATTTTTCCGAAAGTCATTTTCCCGACTCATTTCGCTCATGCATTTACCTTGGTCCAGATTGCCTCCCCCCCCCCTCCCCCCAAAAAGTGGAAAAAGGGCATACATACTTTTAACAATTAACAAAATTTTCCAACGAAAGTGAATTTTGGAAAACTGAAATTCAAAATCTCAACTTTTCGTAAACTTTTCCAAATTTTATTGGAACTTGAATCTTTTTTTGAAATCCGGAAGTTAAATACATAAATACGTAACTATTAACGAAAAAGGAAAGAAATAATCGTACGTCAGGAATGTTAAAATTGAGGTTAAGTATCGGCGTATTTTCCTTCCAATTTCCAAATCGTTCCAACCGTGACATTTCAATTCAAATATTCAATGAGATACAGTTATTCCACGATAATAATATATATGATTCGAAAGAAGTAAAATCTTGGCCGCACTTGAAAAATTGGGGGTCCCTTCAGGGTGCAAGAGTTTTGTCGATTCAACGGAACTAACGAGATGAGATAGCAAAATCGTGATTTTGATGAATCATTAAAAATTTCCGTTCTCGAGGGGTCGAGAAAAAAAGGCTTCAATGACTCTGATGATCAATTAAAATAAATGTAATGAAATTAACATTAACGATTGAATTTAGTTGAACACTCGAACTTAATAATTTTCAAAAAATCGAAAATAGAAGAAACAGTCGAAAATTTCCGGGTAGAAAGTGACAAAAAACAACTTAATTGGCAATCGTCTGTTCCGTTGCACTCGAATTTGTTCATTTTACAGTCACGAAAACTGATGACTTGCTCAAGTTGCTTTATGTACGTAAAATAATCCGGGTTCGTCCGCTATAATGAACGTTTATAAACTTTTCGAACAGTGCTAATTCACTTTTGTCAGTCAAAAACTTCGTCAAATATTGAAGTTCATTTCGTCTACTTGTTTGTGGATCAATGAAGTTAAATGTTGTTCGACGCCCAATTTTTCGCGCTCGGAATACGCAAACTGATTCATAGAGTGTAAACTTTTTTTGTCTGCTCAAATTGGAACATTTAGCTTGAGTGAACGAAACATTTCAAATTGGACAACTTTTTTTTTTGATTCTCAACTATTTTCGGAACTTTGATGAATCTTAGAGAATTTTTTCGTATTTTCAAAAATTTCTAAGATTGTAAAAATCACTTTTTTCGATTGTTCCCCAAAATTTGAGAATCCTGCAAAATTTTGATAGGCGGGTAATTTTTTGACATTTTTCGTTTCAATCATTTTATATTATTTTAATGGGGAATTTTTGATTGAATACTAATTTACTTGAATTGACTAATTTAGTTCTAAGAGTACGAGGCTATTTTTTTTTTTTTTTTTTTTATGTTGATTCTCGAATGAATGAGAATAATCGTAATAATTATACTGGAAAATCTGTAGACAATTATATCAATTTTATTCAACTTTTAACAATTTTCAACAATTTTGACGAATCTAAAAATTTTTTTCTGTACTAAAAACTTCTAAGATAGAATAAATTATTTTTTTCGATCTATGTTCCCTAAAATTTGAGAATCCTGAAAAATGTATACGTGAGTAATTATTAAACAACTTTTGTTTTTACTATTTTATCATACTAATTTACTCGAATTGACTAATTTAGTTCTAAGAGTACAATGCAAATTTTTTCTGTTGGTTCTCGAATAAAAGATGATAGTCGTAATAAAAATTATACTGGAAATTCTGGAGTGGCCCATTATTTTCCTGTGCTTCATGCTCGTTGAATTTGAAAAAGGAAAGGTACATAATGAGTATTCGCGATTTTCCATTAAGACTTGATAAAGCGTAATTGGCCTTTTGAATGAAAAATTTTTTCGTAATTAAAATCCACTGCAGAAGTTCTTTTATCACGTTCTTGAAATATCGACGAAATTTCAGAGTATTGTCAAATATAACAGATTTGATAACGTTAAATCATTTTTTTATCGTATAAAATGGGAGTATTGTTAATAAAAATGAGAAAATTTTCGTATTTTTGAAATCCAAAACTTTCAAAGGATTTTTTTTTTATTTTTGGACATGATTCTTCGAAGTCAAAAACTGGAACTTCCTAAATCTTGATTTCAAAATGTTTGAATTTGGATTTCGGTTTCTAAAAATTAAAAACTTTGAAGCTAAAAAATTTCACAATTCTTCACAATTTAAAGACGTAATTTTTTAATTTCTTAATAGCTTTTCGAAACTCCAAATTTTCGAAGGGGAAAAATTAAACTTTATTAGAATTTCGTCCTAAATCGCAGGAAATTCGAATTCAAGTATATTTGTTCGAAATTCCGAGATTTTTGGATATCCGAATAGAATTTGAGAGACAAATTGAAATATAACTTAATTTTTTTAAATTTATTATTGATTGATTTTTAGAGATCGTAAATCCAAATTCCTGAATTTTGAATTAGAAATTTCGAAATTAAATATCAGTCTCTTGATTTAGATTTTCTAATCTCGAAATTTAGAAATTTCAACATCAGGATTTCAAAATTCTCCTATTTTGACGTTTTCTTCCATGAAAAGTATAATTTCTTCGATTCAAAAAAATTTTGATTCCACTAATACGAAATTTGAGGCTATCTCTTTTCAATTTCAAAAATTTCCAAATTAGATTTCTCCAAATTTTAAAGCATATTATGCATAATATAGGCAAAATTTTTACGAAGCACAAGAAAAACTTTCAAAAATTCAGAAAATTTAATTCAGAATGACGAATGATTCAGTTTCATGAATTCTTGAATTTCGAATTATTATTTTAAGGTTCACCATTTTTACCTCACCTTATACTAAATAATTAAATTATGTCGATTCGTGTAAAAAATTATAAATGAAAACTTGAAAAGACCCACTAATTTCGAAAATCTACGTAAAAAAAACAAATATTTCCCAAATTTTTCAAATTTCCAAAAATTCATGTCCCTGACACAACATACATAATTCGTGCATAAAGATTAATGAACGAAAAGTTCACACTTATCCGGATTATTCTCCCTCTTTAAACACACAAAAATCGCAATGGCTGACCAAACAGCGCTTTTTTCCATTATCGCATGAATATTTAATATTTAATCCTGTCCGATAATGAATCCTGATTAAAGTCGGATTAAAAAGCTATTCGAATTCGCTCTTTTTCGTGCAAACAAGATTCTTCCCATAGTTTGCTCCAGCGTTTCGATTCTTTTAACGCCTGGCATTTTCGATTCATCATGTCGTTAAAAGTTCGATCGTCGAGTGTATTGTTAGAGTATTGTTATATTGGATGTTTGGGCAGTGCCGTTTTTTAATGACGACGTTGAGAAAGAACAGAATCGCTGTGAAAAGTGAAGTACTTCGAGTGTCGCGTTGCGCGAGAACTTGCAGAGTTCGAGAGCTTTGAATCGAGCTTTTGTCATTTACGAGAAAAACGAACTTGCGAAATGTTGGGAACTAGGGGATAACATTTGGATTTTTGGGTGTGTTAGATGATGTTTTGGGGAATTTGAGTCGATTTTCTAACGGTTTCGTGTTAGGTTTTTTTTATCTGATAAGAAAATTTATGATTGATGAGATTGAAAAATTATTTATAGTTGAAAATTCCACGTTGGGAAAAATAAAAACTTTAGCATCATAGAATTTAAAATAAAATTCGAAATTGAAAAAATTATACACTCTTCATGAAAAAAACGTCAAAATACGAAAATTCTGAGATCCTGATTTTAAAATTCACAAATTTCGAGATCGAAAATGAAATTTCATCTCGAAATTATGAATTAAAAACTCTAGAATTTGAATTCACGATCCTTAAAAATCAATCAGAATAAAAATTTAAAGTATTCCATCATCTGTAAATTGGCGAATTAAAATTCAAAATTCGACATTTCTGCGATTTGGGACGAGATTCGAATAAAGTTCACTTTTTCCACCCCGAAAATTTAGAGCTTCAGGAAGGTATAATAGGGAATTTAAAATTTACGTGATCAAGTTGTAAAGAATTATCAAACTTTCAAAATTTCGAAATTCAGGAGTTAGCAATCCAAATTAAAAAAAAAAAAATCTAAAAAATAAACCTTTGAGAGTATTTTGATTTTAAGAATATACAAAAAATTGTAATACTGCTGTAAAAAAATACAATTTCTATCCTATAATCTAACAAAATAGATTTTCCAGCTTGTGAAAATTCTTCGTTTTTTGGATTTTTTGAATAAATTGATTTAAAAATGAGCGAAATAAAATCGCATCGTAACTCTGAACTTTCCAAACCTAAAATTTTCAATTTTCTATAACACTTATAAATTCTCATGAAATTTGTAGAATTCTCACTAATTTTGGAAATTCGTCAAAACTCTCGATATTTCCAAGAATTCTGGATAAATTCTCGAAAATTTTCGAGGTACTTTAAAATCTGTCGCATTTTCAGGCACATAAATCGAACATTTACAATAACACTCGAAAATTCTCATGAAAATTGTAAGATCTACGCCAATTTCCAAAGTTCCTCAAAATTCCCAAAATTTTTTGATACATTTTTAAAATTTCTCAAGATACTCAAAAATCTGTCTCATTTCCAGACGAATAAATCAAACATTTTCAATAACACTCGAAAATTCTCATGAAATTTTCAAGATTCTGATCAATTTCCTCAATTTATCAAAACTCTTAAAAATTTTTGATAAATTCTCGGAATATTTCTCAAGATACTCAAGAATCTGTCTCATTTTCAGACAATTGAATAAAAAAATTTCAATAACAATCAAAAATTATTATGCAAATTTTGATATTCTCACAAATTTTCTAAACTTCTCGAAACTCCCGAAATTTACGAAAAATATCGATAAATTTTTGAAGTTCCCAAAAATCTGTCTCATTCTTAGACTAAATAAATCAAACATTTTTAGTTAAACTCGAAAATTATTTTGAAATTTGTAAGATCCTCACCAATTTTTTGAATTTCGCAAAACTTTGGAGATTCCCTAAAATTCTTGATAAATTCTCAAAATCTCTCGAGATACTCAAAAATCTGTCTCATTTCCATACGAATAAATCGAACATTTTCAATAACACTCGTAAATTCTCATAAAATTTTTGAGATTCTTACCAATTTTCTGAATTTCTCAAAACTCTCAAAAATTCTTGTTGAATTCTCAAAATAATTCTCAAGATACTCAAGAATCTGTCTCGTTTCAAACAAACCAATTGAACAATTTCAATAACACTCAGTAATTATTATAAAAATTTTGAGATCCTCACCAATTTCCTAAACTTCCCAAAACTCTCAAAATTCCCAAGAATTCTCGATAAATTCTCTAAATTTCTCAGGGTACTCGACAATTCTCATAAAATTTCAAAAACCCTCAGTTTCCCAAATTTCTCAAAATTCCCCAAGATACTCCAAAATCCATCTTATTAACAGACAAATAAATCGAAAATTCTCAACAACACTCCAAAATTCCCCTAAAATTTTCAAAATCCTCACCAATCTCCTAAATTTCTCCAAATTCCCAAAAATTCTCGATAAATTCTCCAAATTCCCCAAGCTACATAAAAATCCGTCTCATCAACGCACAAATAAATTAAACATTCCCAGCAACATTCGACAATTCCCAAAAATTCTGAAAAAACCTCCAGATTCCCCACGAACTCAATAAACTTCTCAAACTTCTCAAAAACTCCCAAAAACCTCTTCAAAAACATTCCCAAAAATTCCTACATTAACAAAGACCCAAAAAACTCCAAATTATACCCACAATTTTCCCTCCAAAGATAAATCGACATTTAACTGTCCAAATCACAACCCAATAAAACCAATCTCCACTCATAAATCCTAACAAACCAAATCACAATGAATTTTCCACCTGCACCTCCCCCCCTCCCCCTCCAATTTCCCAACTCACTCTTACGGCGTAAATCAACCCCCCATCAATCCAAGAAAAGTCAAACCCGAAATCGATCCCCGCCCGTCCCCCCCCCCCCGTCACTTATGAACCCTCAGATCGAAGGCAACGATTAAGAAGTCGCTCCACGATCTTATCGGGCCCGAAAAAACCAGCCGTCTTTTGTCTAGGAACAAAGGCCCCGAATGAAACTTTTCAAAATTCACCGCGCAGCCGGCCAACAATGAGCCGAATCTGCATGAGTCTCGGAAAAGGGAGAGAATTCGAGACACGAGCCGAAAAAGGTGAAAAATCGTGGCCCAGGTAAAAATTTCTCCGAGCACCTGCCAGATTACATACGCGCCCGCACGCATGTAAATAACGCGTTAGCGTGCCTTTTTTCGGAGGGTCTCGGGTTTCGCGGGAATGCGCCGACGAGCACGTACGACGTTACGTGCCGTCTCTCAAAAGGAGGCAAAGACAATGGCAGCGAAGGGGCACATTATCGCGAGCGACGATGGATCGTTCGAGTTGCGAAAAACGACTTTAAAGATCGTTACCTTTGAGGGTTTGAAGGGAGGGGTGGAAAGGGTGATTAGGGTAGGGTGTCCAGATTGTAAGAACTAAAAACCAGGACATTGTCCTTACCCCCCCCCCCCCCCAACGTATATTATTCATAAAATATTCATTTATTGATGTATTAATATCATGTGTTTATTATGATATACATTTATAATGTTATACATACATTATGATATTTAATATCATAACAATGTATTTGAATAATCAAAAAAATTCTGATTATAACATTTTTTGAAATTTATACAAAATATTTCAAGGCTACTAAAATTATCGAATTTCAAAATATCGATGGATTTACGAATTTTTTGGAATTCTTCAAATTTTATGCTTTTTTTAAATAATCAAAATTTTCGGGATTCTAAGACTGATAAAAATTT
>JAPYZK010011269.1:0-10920 GCA_030522785.1 Platygaster equestris | reverse complement strand
AGCAATTTCGAAGAATTTTAGAGTTCTGCAATTGAGATGACGGAAAGAATAACTCGCTTAGCGCTCGAAGTCACGCAGAAGTATTGTCCACTCGGGGTGAAAGGTGGGGAAAAAAAATTTGTCAAAACCGAAAATAAAAAATATCTGCGGGTCCGTATCGATCCGGGAAACAATTTTTGCCGATAAAATTTTCCGATTCGCTTTGTATTTTTTAAAATAAAAAAGAATTGTTTTTCTTAAACCCGCTGTAGTTTCTCAAGTATTTTGTCAATCGTGCTCACATTACACAAAAAACTTCTTCGTAATATAATGCAAAACTTTGTCGCTGGAAGTTGTCTCTCGCGAAAACTTCCCTGCATACTTTTTTCCGTCAAAGTTTCCAAAAACGGGATTCTCGATTGTCAGTGATTTGCAATGAAATAACAATAAAAAAATTCAATTTACACCCAAATATGATGGTTCGTAGCGATCGCTAAAGTATCGAGAATCGTGCATTAAAATTTCGCGTCATTCCGTCAACAAATAATCGAGTAATCGTAAGTTATGTTTAAAAAAACATCGATTTCCGATCGACAAAAAATTTCAATTTTTCTGTTTTATTTTGAAAAATACAAAGCGAATCGGAAAATTTTATCAGCAAAAATTGTTCTCCGGATCGATACGGACCCGCAGATATTTTTTATTTTCGGTTTTGACAACTTTTTTCCCCACCTTTCACCCCGAGTGGACAATACTTCTACGTGATTTCGAGCGCTAAGCGAGTTATTCTTTCCGTCATCTTAATTAGAAAGTTTCAGGGTTTATCAAGTTTCAAATTTTTCGGGAGTTTCAAAGAGTTTTTCAGTTTTTATGCCTGGAAGTGTTGGAATTTTTGAAATTTCAGGATGTTTCAAAATTTTTTAAATGTCAAACGTTCTGAAGTTTGGGACTTCAAAGTTTTGACGAATTAAATGAAATTTGGAAGTATTGAATAATTTCGAAGTTGTCACGTTTCGGATTTGATACAAATTGTCAAAATTTCAAAAGTTTTGAGGAATTCTGAAATTTTCGGATTTTGGAATTGAGAAGGTTTGAAGAATTTTAAAGTTCTCTAATTTTCCTATTTCGATGTTGTGACAAATTTAGAAAAATGTGGGAGTTTTCGTGAATTTCGAAGTTGTTAACTTTACGATTTTTATTATGTTTTAGACATTTTGTAAGTTTTGAAGAATTTTGAAGAACTCGAAACCAAAAGTTTTCGAGTCATAAATTCTATAAATTCTGGCAAATTTTGAAGTTTCAAGATTCCGAAGTTTTGGCGAATTTGAAAAAGATCGGCAATTTTGAATAATTTCGTAATTTTAAAATTTCGGCATTTTCAGAAGTTTTAGAGAATTTTGAACAACTCCGAAGAATATTTAACTTTCGGACTTACAAAATTTAGAAGTTTTAGAGAATTCCAAAGTTTTGCCATTCTGAATTTCGGAGTACTTTAAATGAATTTTGGAGTGATTAAGAATTTAGAATTTGTTCAGTTTTCAAACTTATGAAAGTTATACAAATACTAGAGAATTTCTCTAACCAATTACAAAACTTGGAAATTGTAGAATTCTCCAGAACTTTTGAAATTTTTACAGCTTGTAAAACTTCCCAAACTTGACAACTTCCAAATTCTGTAGTACTCCCAAATTCAGTTCGTCTCAAATTCGAAGTCCCAAAACTTCAGACTTCAATATACCATTCGACTCGACAAACTAAAAATCCAAAAATTGTTCATATTCCCAGGACCCGACGTCCAAAAGCACCTGGGAGGACGACGACGTGTACTCGAGAATCCCCTCCAACTCTAGCTGGGAGACCCCGGAGCGGCACGGTTACCGAGACCACCGCGACAGCATCCGCAGCGAATTCACGCCGTCCTACAAATACAACTCGTGGGCTAAGGAGAAGGCCTCGGGCGCGACCCCCATGAACGACGACGAGGCGCGCCGGTCGTGGGAGGAGGACCAGCGGAAGCTCGACCGCGAGTGGTACGGCCGCGACGAGGGCGAGGCGCGAAAATTCAACGGGGTCCCGGGGGAGCACACCGAGAAGAAGGAGATGGAGTTGGAGGCGAAACGGCAGGTACGAATGTCGGCGCAGCAGCAGCAGATCAACAAGGACAACGTGCTCTGGGAGCGCAACAGGATGTTGGTCTCAGGGGTCGTGGTCCCCGTGAACCACAGCGAGGACCACAACGAGGAAGGTGAAGCCCGGGTCCACCTCCTGGTGCACAACGTCGTGCCGCCTTTCCTGGACGGTCGTATCGTCTTCACGAAGCAACCGGAACCGGTGGTGCCCGTGAAAGACCCGACCTCGGACATGGCCCAGGTCGCCAGGAAAGGCTCGCACCTGGTGCGCTTGTACCGGGAGCAGAAGGAGCGTCGCCGGGCGCAGAAGAAGCACTGGGAGCTTGCGGGGACGAACATCGGGAACATCATGGGCGTCGCGAAGAAGGAGGACCGCGAGGATCCGGGGAAACCGGAGGGCGATTTTCGGGCGGGGCAAAAGTTCGCGCAGCACATGCACGACAAGGATACGGGCAAAAGCGGGTCGTCCAAGTTCAAGATGATACAGGCCCAGAGGAAGAGCCTCCCGGTGTTCGCCGTCAGGCAGGAGCTCCTGAACGTCATCAGGGAGAACAGCGTGGTCGTGATCGTGGGGGAGACGGGGAGCGGGAAAACGACCCAGTTAACGCAATACCTTCACGAGGAAGGGTACACCAAATACGGGATGATCGGGTGTACTCAGGTATAAATTGGATTTTTGGAAATGTTGGAGGATCATAACATGGCCACGCTCCGAGAGAAGGGAACTTAAGTCCAAAAACTGATCTTAAAGATGATAATGATTTTAAGGTACTACGTATGTGGTAAAGATAGGCGCAGTGCAATGACGTCTTCTGCTAACTTCAATACATAGTAGAAACTATACATCAATACAAAGTAGAAACAAATTCATTAATTCATCCATCTGACGAATCTAGTTTGCTGCGCTAGCAAAGTATTCGCTGGTCTAGTGGAAATGGTCGGTTGTTCTGTATTAAACAATGATAATACGCTGCCCCAGCAATTTCTTCTTTTCTGTGATAAATCACAAGGCCAAACTTAAACTCCTGAGAACGCGATTGAGATCAAATTTAGTTCAAAATTATTTAGAATTTCTGTTCTTGATGCAATGCGCAAGACAAATTTTTTTTTTTTAGGTGAACTTCGATATTCTGGGGCGTCAAGGAGGAAATAAAATGAAAAAGTTTTTTTGAATCACCCTAATGTCGACTCTGTCTCTTATGAGAAATGAAAAGATTGTAACAATACTGACTGTATCATTATGTTTGATATGATGGGAAATGCATGACTTCGCCAATATAAATTATGTTTCAAACTTGATACAGCTAAATATTTATTTAAGAAGCAGTTTCTGGATGTTGTCTTTTGCACCCTTCATTTTGAATCGCCCGCGCCCCTAAGCACACGCCAGTACGGGCCTGGCAGAAAGTAGTAGTAGTTGGTATGGAAAATATATATCTGTATGTATATGCAATTATTCGATTATTTATTTGTGCGAAAATGGTACGGTAAAAATTCGTGTTTGACAGAGCGTTTTACAGCAAACAAAATTCTGTGGTACTGGAAAAATTTCTATCAAAATCTTAAGTGCAGTATGAGAGAAATTAGGAAAAAACGCATTGTGCCCATGAGAACCAATGTAAACATTGCGAATTTTTTTTTGCGAAAACGGTCCGGTAGATTGTTTCAAAATTTTTCAGATACGTTCAGTAGACTGTCGAGCACATATATGATGCTTTTTATCGAAATCCTAAGTGAAATCAGCACCTCGGACGTAATACCTTGAATAGAGTGGTGAACAGTCTTTCGAAAGGTCCAAAATAGTTTGTTTATCACGAAAATTGACAATGGTATACATTTTCGAAGTCGAAGGTTACTATACAGTCGGTTATGCCGCGCGAACTCCGATCGCCTCTCCTGTAAAATTTTATTTTTGGACCTAAGGTCTCTTTTCTCGGAGCGCGTCACATATAGTTGATTTCGGGAGTAGCGGGGAAATGGTTTCGTGAAGAATGTAAGGTTTCTGAAACGAACCGGATGAGAGTTTGAGAATCTAATGAGTTGAAAATTTACTTGTTCTGTAATTTGCCAAAAAGTGATAACTTTTCTAAATGTTTTTTGTGCAATAAGTGATTGCTTTTTTTTCAGTGTGGAAATTGTTATTTGTGTACTGAGCGGAAAAGAGGTATTGCGCCCGAGTTATACACATAATTGTGTACCCTTGCCGTATCGGAAATTTGGATTTTGAGGGCTTGCGATGTCCAAATTAGGACAAAATCTATTTTATAAAGAAAATAATATTCACGAGAATGTTTGCAGAAACTTGTTTTGAAAGTATTTGTAATACTTTGAATCAAGTTTCGAAAAGATGTTTCTAGCTGGAAGTTGCGGAATTGAACTTTGAAATTTAAATCTACCAACTG
The DNA here is from genome assembly GCA_030522785.1 of Platygaster equestris. Taxonomy (NCBI): domain Eukaryota; kingdom Metazoa; phylum Arthropoda; class Insecta; order Hymenoptera; family Platygastridae; genus Platygaster; species Platygaster equestris. The sequence continues at coordinate 6,410 of JAPYZK010011269.1, read as the reverse complement.
AAGCTTAAACTTGAAGTTCTTGAACTGAAGTTTGATCTTTAAATTATTATCGATATAAACTTCAGTCGTAGAGTTTCGGGAGTTATTTTCTAGCTCAAAGTTGCGTAATCAAACTTGAAGTTTCCGAATTGAAATTCAAACTTGAAGTTTCCAAATTGAAGTTCAAACTTGAAGTTTTCGATATGAACTTCAACCTCGAACTTTCGTAAGTTCATTTCTGGCTTGAACTTGCAGAATTGTACTTCGAAATTGAAATTTCCGAAACGAAGTTTAAACATGAAGTTAACTTCATTTCGGAAACTTCAGGTTTGAACTTCTTTTCGAAAACTTAAAGTTCGAACTTCATTTCGGGAACTTCAAGTTTAAAGTTAGATTTTACAGGTCCAAACCAAAAATGAACTTCCGAAACTTCAGGGTTGAAGTCGACATCGAAAACTTCAAATTTGAACTTTAATATGGAAACATCATGATTGAAGTTCGATTACGCTACTTTGAGCTAGAAAAGAACTCCCGAAACTTTAAGGTTGAAGTTTATATCGAAAACTTCAAGGTTGAAATTCAATTGGGAAATTTCAAGTTTTAACTTCGATTCGAAAACTTAAAGTTTAAAGTTCAATTTTAGTATCTCAAAGTATCACAAATACTCTCGAAAAAAGTTCCTGTGAACATTTTTTTGGATATTATTTTCTCAATTGAATGAATTTGGTTTTGAACAACGTAAGCCCTCAATATCCGATTTTCTGATACGGCAAGGCACACAGTTATGTGTGTAACTCTTTCTGATACGGCAAGGCACACAGTTATGTGTGTAACTCGGGCGCAAAAGAGATATTATGCCCTCGGTACACAAATAGTACATTGTTGTGCAAGCTGTCTTGGGTGATTTTGACGAAATGAAGGGTTGTGGCACGACCCGAAGGCGAGTGCCGCAATCATTTCGTCAAAATCGACAATTGCCAGCGTGCGCAACAGAGTACTTTCCTTCGCGAGGGCCAAAAAATTCACTCAAAGTACCAATTTTGAGGTTAGAGTGAAGAAAAAACTATTTCCAAACGCGATTTTATCCATGACCCAATCTGTTGAATCCCGCACATTTCTTCTCTCGTGAAGAAATAGTACAGCCCAGTCTCCGAGTAGGGCCGATCTTTCGTCCCTTTTTTTCCAATAATGGCTGGCCTATTGAAGCTTAAAACAAGTATTCGACCTTGCTGGGAGATTGAGCTCTATATTTTAACTCCTGATGTGACCTCCGAAACTTGTTTTAAAAGCCTCAGAATCCTCTTTTCAAAACATTGTCATACTACTTACGAAATGCGGTATTTTCTAGCCGAGAAGAGTGGCGGCGATGTCGGTTGCGAAACGCGTCTCGGACGAGATGAACTCGAAACTGGGGGAAAAAGTGGGATACGCCATACGTTTCGAAGACTGCACCTCGAAGGACACCATCATCAAGTACATGACGGACGGTATTCTGTTGCGCGAGAGTCTCAGGGAGGGCGACCTGGACCGCTACAGCGTCATCATCATGGACGAGGCCCACGAGCGCTCTCTCTCTACGGACGTGCTTTTCGGTTTGCTCCGGGAGGTCGTCGCCCGTCGCCAGGACCTCAAGCTCATCGTCACCTCCGCCACCATGGATTCCTCCAAGTTTTCCGCGTTTTTCGGCAACGCCGCGACCTACAAAATTCCAGGGCGCACCTTCCCCGTGGAGATCGAGCCCGAGAGGAACCACGTCGAGGACTATGTCGAGGCCGCTGTAAAGAGGGTGCTCCAGGTTGAGATTTTTTCATTTTTTATTATTATTGTCTAGTGCTGCAGCAGGATATTAAAAAACTGAGTGACTGGTGCAAAAATAATGTCTGTCCCACCGTGCCAGAAATTAGAAGTTTTCGTGCTTTCGAGGCGGGCGGAAAATTGCCGTTTTTGCCCTAGGGCCGGGAAAAAATTTCAGCCCTAGGGTGAAAAATCGCGGTTTTTTTAACGGATGATCACCGAGAAGTTTTAGAAGTTGATATACATGAAGTAAATAATTCGTGTTATCTATAAATTGTACTCGGGCTTGAAGCCCATTGGAAGAAAAAATGAAATGGAATAAATTATTCTGTCAATTTATTATTGTTAGATTAATTGTTCCTTAAGGGGGTCTTCTACGTATAAGCCAAATTTAAAAGCTCATTTTTCAGAACGGTTTAAAAAAAAACTATACGTAATAATGAAGAATGGTTTTTTGCCTTTTATTGACACATCCTTCGACTATAAAAAAATGGCCAATAACAATTTTTTTCTTGACTATAGCGACTTTTAAGTGTCCTCGACCATGCCTCTGCCAAAACGTAAGAGTCGACTTTGTGGCAAGATTTTGAGATTTCGGTTGCCTTAATCACAAAAAACGAGAAAAGTCTTCATTTGTTGTCACGTTGGCTAACTTTAGACACGAGCTTTTTAGAAAACTCGCAAATTCCCAAAAATGGCAGACTCATGAATGAAAAAAATTTTTTGATTGTTTTTTTTTTTCAGCTAAAAAAGGCTGTAAAAATTGAATAAAAAAAGTTTTCCAAAAAAGCTCGTGTCTAAAGTTAGCGACATGTCCGCCGAATAATCAGAGATGTGACAATCCCCGAAATTCCAAGTATTTTAGAAGAACTCTTGCCAAAACTTTTTAAAAACACGACTTTTGGAAAAACGCGTTTAAACATATATTACGAGGCAAAACATGATTAGTAAAACTTTTGATTCAATCGGTTCAAGACTGAAATCACTTGAAAATCCGATCCCAAAAAGACACATAGATACAAAACAGACTCGTAAAACTGTAAAAAACTGCCCATCAGATCGGTTTTTTTGTTTAAGTCACGCCGTGTGCGCCTGCCGCAAAAACGCCAAAAAAACCGGTAGTTGCCGCGAATCGCATAGCTAACGCGTATTTCTTCAAATCCTTCATGGGGCACATTTCTAAGGACTTCTAGATTCGAAATATGAACAAAAAATTTTTTGATTTTTTGAAAGTTCATACGCAGAAGACCCCTTAATTAAACGAATAAATTAACCATTTATTTTTACTCCTCAGATACACCTGCAGCCCAAAAGTGGCGATATTTTGGTATTCATGCCCGGGCAAGAGGACATCGAGGTCACCTGCGAAGTTCTGAATGAAAGGCTCAGCGACATTGGCGAATCAGCCCCGCCACTCTCGATACTTCCAATTTATTCCCAACTCCCTTCGGATCTTCAAGCCAAGATTTTCCAACGCTCTGAAGAAGGCTTGAGGAAATGCATCGTGGCCACAAATATTGCCGAAACTTCGCTTACTGTCGATGGCATTGTTTTTGTCGTGGATTCGGGATATTGCAAATTGAAGGTTGGTGAAATTCAAATATTCTTGTTGGCTTGATGAAAATTCTTTGTATAATTTTCTGGGAAATGCCAGTTTTTTCTACTGATCCGTGTGTAAAATAACCGATTTTTTCACTTGTGTCAAAAGAAGAAAAACACAGTACACACTTTTTTACAAATGCATGCAAAGATGGCACTTTTGAGTGCACGAGAAATTGAAGTCAGCATTTTTCGAAAAATTTGGAAATTTCTAGAATATGTGGAAATGAAAAAAAATTTTAGAAATATTGGATTTTTTATGGATTTTTCGGAATCAACATTATTTTTTGAATTTCGGAAATTTTGACATTTTCAGGAAATTTCGAGAATTTTCATTTACTTTAAGAGCTCACGAAATGTCGGGAATTTCGGTACTTTTTGGAAATTTCGAGAATTTTGGTAATTTTAGAAAGTGGGAAATGTTGAAAATTTTGGGAGTTTTCAACATTTTGAGAATTTTGAAAACTTTGAAGATTTTAGATTTTCAGACATTTTCAAGAGTTTGTTATTTCCAAAACTCTAAAAATTTCGAGAATTCCTGAAATTTTTGTAGATTTTGAGATATTTTGAGAATTTCGGGAATTCAGGAGTTTTTAGAAATTTTGAAATAATCATGAATTTTCGGATATCTAGGAAATCTTTAGTTACTTCAAGACTTCCAAATTTTCGAACATTGAGGAAATTTTTGTAAATATCGAGAATATTGGAAATTTTCGAAAAACTGGAAAGTTTTGGAGATTTGAAGAATTTTACATTTTAATTGTATTTTAAATGTCTTCAGAGTCAACATCTTTAAGTTCAAAGCTTGAAGATCCAAATTGAAGTTTGAAATTTAAATTTCTTCCCGAATTTTTAGTTGTAAATTCCTTTCGAAATTTACATTTAAAAGCTTGAAGTTTATAATTCGAATGTGAAATTCGAATAATCGTGACTTGAAAAAAAAAAAAAAAAAAAAACTCTAATTGACAACTTTCGAAACTTAGTGAAAGTAACTTTTTTAGCCTAAAAAATCACTCATTTTTTTAATAGTGTCAGCTGGTCACCCTAAAAGTGATGTACAATTTTTTAAGAACGTCGTTTTTTTTTTCTTTAAGGTTTACAACCCTCGCATTGGCATGGACGCGCTCCAAGTGTACCCGGTGTCCCAGGCGAACGCGAACCAGCGTTCCGGGCGTGCCGGGAGAACCGGTCCGGGAACTTGTTACAGGCTGTACACCGAGAGGCAGTACCGGGACGAGCTTCTGGTCACGGGAGTTCCGGAAATCCAGAGGACGAACCTCGCGAACACGGTGCTGTTGCTCAAATCTCTGGGAGTCCAAGATTTGCTGGCCTTCCACTTCATGGATCCTCCGCCGCAGGACAATATTTTGAATTCCTTGTATCAGCTTTGGATTCTGGGGGCCTTGGACAATATCGGCCAGTTAAAGCCTTTGGGGAGGCAAATGGCGGAGTTCCCCTTGGATCCGCCGCAGTGTCAGATGTTGATTATTGCGGGGGAGTTAAGATGCAGTGCGGAGATCTTGATTATCGGTAACTTTTGCAGTTTTGGAACTTTTGGAGCTTTGGATATTTCGAAAATTAGAGGATTTTCAAAAATCTCAGAAAATAGAAAGAATCGAACCAAATTTTTCAGAAACATACATTTAGGTGAATCAGTTACCTATTTTGGTAAAAAGTTGAAAATTTCAACAACAAAAAATGAAGAATTTTCGAGGAATAGTTTTATTTTCAAAGTGTTGGAAAATGCCTCGATGATTTTGGAAGACAGTTTCGCAAGATTCTCAAAGTTACAACTATATTCCTGTAACTTACGAAAATGATGTCCTTCAAGTCCTGATAAACGTATTGAAAATTCACGTGCATCATTGAAACCGATTATTGTAAGCTAATGTACATTGTATTTTGTAATTTTTTTGTATCATTCTTTGCACGGTTTGGAGCGTTACTTGGAAAATTTTTAATCGTTACGTTATCACAACTCTGCAAAAAAGTAACCCATTACCGTTACTGTCTGTAAAATTTAACGTCCCGTTACTTTGTCGTTACTTTTCTCATAAAAATATCATCTTCATTTAAACAGCCAGACACTGCAAAATAGTGGACAAAAAACATGTCAATGGATTTTGTTTCTCAAATTGTTCATTTCGGATTTAAGCGAATTTAGATAATTTAAACATTTCTTAAGAGTTTAGTGAACAAAGAGTTTCCAAAATTTGGAAACAAAATTTGGAAAACTCATGAACTCTTTTATCTTTAGAACTACAGAATTCATGAAACATTTAAAATGCTCACATAGCTTTGGAATTCTAAAATTCCAAAACTTCCGAATTTTTTGAAATTCTCTAGAATTTGTAAAGTTTCTATGAGTTTAAAAAGTGAACAGATTTCAAATTCTTTATTACTTCAAAATTTTCCAAACCTTCTCAATTCCATAACTCGGATTAATTTTAGGATTCTTCGAAACTTTTTAATTTTTTTCGACTTATAACAATTCCAAAACTTGACTACTTCGAAATTCTTTAATACTCCCATATTTTATTTATTCCATCAAAACTTCGAAGTCCCAAAACTTCAGAACATTTGAAATTTCAAAAACTAAAACATCCTTGAATTTTCACAATTCCGAAACTTCGAAGCGTTAAAAATTGAAAACTCCTTGAATCTCTCGAAAAATCTGAAACTTGAAAAATTCCAAAACTTTCCAATTTCAAAACTCTAAAATTCTTGAAAATTGCTAAAAACTTCTAAATTACGGAAATCCAAATCTTCGATATTTCTGAGAATTCCAAAAATAGTGAACAGAACATTCCAGTTTGATGAATTTCAAAAACTTGAAAAGAATAACGCAAAGAAAATGAAATTCTCAGACATTCGAAAATCATTCATTAGTGAACTTTATACAATTCATGCCATTTTTCATTTTCAGTTTGTCCTCTAACAAATTGTCACTGGCTACGCCGCTAGCTCGAAAACTTGAACATAAAAATGTCCAAATTTAAAAACTCATTAATTTCTCTACTTGAATTATTGTAGTGTCG
>JAPYZK010011234.1:1582-12240 GCA_030522785.1 Platygaster equestris | reverse complement strand
TGTGTGGTGGGTGGGGGGGGGGGGGGGGGGGGGGGGGGGGGGATATCATTCATTTTCTTGACGATCGTTGTACATTCAACTTGTTTTTTTCATTTTTGTGATAATATTTATGAATTTTCCAATTCGTTCTCTCAAAAGACAATTCTAGATTCTAATTGTTCGATGATTTTATTTCTTCACGTTGATTAAATATTCTCTTCCTCAGTGTAAAAAAACTATCAATCACTGTGGATCCCACCTAGCACTTTATATCATGAGTTGCGTGTTTTAATTTTTTAAATTCTAAGAATTGGAGTTGTAATCCTTTTTTTAACAGAAAATATAAATACGCAGATATGCAATAATAATGTTAGTTGATTCAATTTTCATTCAGTGTTAAACTTTGAGTGAATATTATTTCACAAAGTGCGATAGAATTAAAATTTTTGAAATCCAATAAAAGTAAGCACGAAACTCATGAATATGTTTTTATTTTTTTTTTTCCAAGTTATTTTATACAGTTAAAAATGTACACTCATAAATGGTGTACAATTTGTATTACAAAATTAAAATTCGAATTGTCGAAGCTTAGAATTACAGAAATTTGAATTTCAATATTTGGGACGCATAAAAATGCCTAACTCCAAATTTTGAAAATCCAAAAAATTAGAATACATAAATTTGTGAGTACCAAAAATTTGTATTCTTAAATTCGAAAGTTACAAGAATTGTAATTTCTAAATTTTCAATTCTGATATTTGAAAATTCCCGAATTTGAAGAAAAAAATTTGAAAATTGCAGTTAAAAAATTACCAATTTTTAAAATTTTCAACCACAATTTAACAGTTTCTTGAAATTTCACGAGAAATCGAATATATCGAAGTTTAAACAATCAAAAGTAGAATTCGATTGAAAAATAATTTATTTTTAAGAATATCAATTTTTAATTGAGTGAATGAAAACTTGGAATTTGAAGCATGTTTTGAAACAATGAGTGATTTCCAAACTCTCAATGATACTTTTATTGAAGAACATTATCATAAGTTATTGAACTTGGAATATTCAAAAGTTTGAAATGGAATATTTTCGAGAGTAAGTGAAATTTGAAGTAATTACTGTTTTTTACAAAAATGAGTACAATTTGAATATAACTTTCAATTCCCAGCAATTTACAAAATTATATTCATAATCAGATATAACTAAACAATCATGTAGTTTAAACTTTAAGCTTCAAAAATTATACGAGGTAAACTGAAAAAAAGTAGAAATTTTACTTTCTTCAAGTTCAAACTGACAATTTATTAATCTTCCATCTAATAAACATCACCGATTTTGCATACAAATGTTTTCTTGTATAACCTCCCCAATCATGATATTTATGTAATTTTGAAAACTTTCTTCAAAAATAATTGTTCCTGATCCGGCTGATCATGATTACAAAATGATCAATATTTTTATTACTCAAAAAATTTTTTCTCTCTTACTCTTAAAAAATGCTTTAATAACTGAATTTAAGAATATTTGAGATTGCTGTTCTGTACGGGTTAATCTTATTCTGTTCGATGTCTTATAATATCGTTTCAGTTAATCGCATCATTTGGTAATCAACATTCTATTCATTTCAACAATATGTCAATTCTTGAAGGTTTTCTAGCGCGCATCGCTGTACGGCTTCATTTCCTAACTCGGCCCACATGCCCTATATTCGACTCGGCCAACATACTTCACATGGTGTTGCCGAAAACATTTACATTCTATCAAGACTGAAAGTGAGACTATTCTTAGATGTTATATACCATTTTGTAGGTTTTCAAATGCCCTTTCCAACAATATTACAGTTTTTGATTTAGATACGAATACACTTCAGAATAACGATAAGTTCCCAACTGTAGAAATTGGATCAACGGCCGCGAAAAGTAAAAAACTGGAATCGCGTCAAAACAAAAACTTGGATATGCGGGGCAAATCACTTCAAGTGTACCCGCTCAAAAATTTAATAACCTCGATTTCGATTGAACTTCGTTGGAATGTTATTTTTTAGGTCTACATTGAGCATGTAAAATGGACGCAGGAAGTGTAAACGGGTTGCCTAGACACAGGGGCTCGAAGTTTTGATTTTTTTGTAGTACGTCTGTATACGTTTAATAATAAGTCCGATAATAATGCGCTGAGAAAAAAACACGCACCAGATATTTTCTTTCAGTTTTTGTAAGTACTTCACGATGAAAATGTCAGTTAACATAATGATAAAGCATTTTTGGTACTGAAAAACGCGAATTTAATGACATTATTGCATTTTTCCCGGACAAGGACTTCAGACATTTTTAATATTTTTTTATTAGTACTTAAGAGAAAGCCTATTCTTCACCCTTAAAAACAGTATAAGATATATGATGGGATCTTGACATTTTATCGGCAAATGAAGGCGTTGAATCCCGCGCCGAACACGCTGATCAGCCGCGGAGCTCGGCGGCTGGTAGATTGGTTTTTGATTGATTGAATAATGAAACGTAGGTTCTTCATTTTCAATGATTATTCGTTTCGTTCGTCTAAGTGACGGTCATTGAACATTAGTCGCGATATTTTTTGTTTAGCGAGGAAAAGTTTTGTCTCGCATTGGACAGTAACTTTGGTTCAAAAACGCGTCGTTTGTAATAGTATATATCGATTCACTTTTCCGCGATATATTTTCGAAAACCATACAGTTATTATGAAGCAAATACTTCTTGAGTTCCGAAGTCGTTCAAAAAATTGGAACAAATAGTGATTTTTTTGTTAACTAGTAATCTTTTTGGCACTACCAAAATCATCTTTTGATTTATTTATCGCTTTTAGATGGCCTCGTTCAGAACTGTAACGTATTTTCGTTTCCGGGGAATTTTTCTTTGCCCAAGCGTGAGAAGCGTAACAATTTCGAATTTGATTCTTCTGTGACGCTTGTAAACTTGCACGCATCGCGAGACTTTCTGAATTTTATCTCGATACCGTTATATGGCTCTTTCATTTCTAGGTAGAGTCATGTCGAGATGCCACTCAGATTTTACACCAAAATATTCTCCATGGTGCAAAAGATTGTGAGAAATGGATTTGTTTCTAAGATGTCGCACTGCTTCAGTGGGAAAATAAATAAATCTTAGTTGGATTGAAATTTTTTTTGCCAAAGAGGCAACGAGTATGATGTGAATAATTGTTCATTATAATTATAGACGAAGCGTTTTTTCAATGATGCTACCGTCCAGTGTGAGACGTTGAACGGTAATTCATCTTTATATTGTAAACCTATACATAAAAAAACATCGCATTCTCGTCGAACAAAAAATATCGCAACTAATGTTTCAAGACCGTTACTTAGACCAACAAAACGAATAATCCTGAGAAATGAGGAAACTGCGTTTCATTACTCAATATCAAAAACGTGAGGCATGATTAGTATATTTCTCAACGAGTGCAGAAGGAGCTTTTTTTACGAATTTGAGGTTTGCAAGACGAGCCGAAGGCGAGTTTTGCAATCACATTCGTTAAAAAAGCCCTTCTGTACAAGTTGAGGACTATATTTTTTCTAACAACATGGAGAAAATACGATTTTGGACGTTTTCAGCCGTGGAGAAAAAAGCATTTTCTCCATGGCGTTGGGAAAAAAACTTTACGTCTACCAGCCGCCGAGCTCCTGGGCTGACCAGCGTGTTCGGCGCATGGGTCGCGCGGGCTTGAAACGCCTTTATTTGCCGATAGAACGTCAAGATGTCATCATATATCTTATACTGTTTTTAAGGGTAAAGAATAGGCTTTCTTTTGAGCACTAGTCAAAAAATATTAAAAATGTTCGAATCCGGGAAAAATGCAATAATGTTATTAAATTCGCGTTTTTCAGTACCAAAAATGCTTTATCATATTAACTGACATTTTCATCGTGAAGTACGTACAAAAACTGAAAGAAAATATCTGGTGCGTGTTTTTTTCTCAGCGCATTATTATCGGACTTATTATTCAACAAACACAGACGTACTGCAAAAAAGGCACGACTTCGAGCCCCTGTATCTAGGCAACCCGTTTATATTTATTTCTTACATTTCACATGTTCGATGTAGACCTATAAAACAACACTTCGACGAAGTTCATTCAAGTCGAAGCTATGAAATTTTTGGGCGGTAGACTTGACGTGATTTTCCCCATAAATGAAAACACACGGGAGAATATAAAATATTTTGCAAAAACTTAGCGTGATCATCGATACAAATAGTGCCCTAAATCTCGTTATTGGGAACCTTCCACTCCTGTTACCTTTTGCTCGTGTTATACTTTCTCTCCTGTCCACCTTTCACTTTCTATTCCTGTCCAACGGCCAAGGGTGACGCAACTCGCTTGCACGAGAACAGAGCAGCTACACTCGCGTACGCGACTGAGTATGGTCCTGCTACTCCGCTCCGATTGGACAGAGCCGTTTGGACAGAAGCAGGAAGTTTCGATCTGCAACTTTGACCGGAGTGGAAATTTGCCTGTACTTTAGAAAAAAAGGGTTCTCGGCCAACATGCCCCGTCGGCCAACTGACCTCTCTCTTTCCTATAACACCCAAAACAACCTATATGCAACGCACCTACTTATAGGTGCGTTCATCCTTCACCATATAGGTTATATTTAAACCTGATATGCGAAGGTGAATTCGGAATTATCTACACTTTTGTCATAACATTCTGCTAAAACTGTTTCATGTGTCAATATCACTGTCGATTTATGGTAAACCGGAGACATCACTTTTTTGGGATGTCACTGTGACGTCACATCAATGGATTCAGAATTAATAACCTACCGTATTTACTTGAAGATAAACTGCACGCGATTGTGAATCGCACCTTAATTTTGGATGTCGAAATTAGTAAAAAAAAGTACGTGCATTGTTCATTGTTTTGACGGTTGTATTCGAAAACAAGCCGCACACTATTGTGAGCTACACCCTGTTATTCAAGCGCTGAAAAGCCGAAAAATGGTTCGGCTCATTTTTCAGTGAATACGGTATTTTAAAATTATGGCCTACGTGCATTGCTCAGAATTGCTCATACATATGCCGATGTTGTAGATGATAAAACAGGCGACAAAAAATGATCGATGTTTAGTGCCGTCATACACATCATACACACCCTTTCTCATGTTGACATAATTGGTGAGGTGTAACGAGATAGTCACTGAATCATCTCACGTTCTCGAAAAACCTTTAATTCATCGAATGTGAATACGAGCTAAAATTCGTGAAGTGGGCACCCCACTTTCCACTTGGTCATGGAATAAAATTCTTCATACAGTAATCGACACTATTTACTCACTAAAAACACATCCTAAAAGGGTTTTTTGAAATTTTCAATTTGACTATGTTTCTAGAGAGGGTTAACAATGATGACATTTTTAATTGAAAAATTCGTAACGTAAAGAGAATTCAATAGAATTAAGTGAAAATTTGCAGTAATGTAGTTGAATGGTTACCGACTTTGACATATAGAAGTACATGCAAAAAGAAATTTTCACCGCACTGCATTTGTTTTGTCAGAAACAATTTTTTGTCGCCGAGCGAGCGGAGCTTCGTCTCGTCGCGACCAGCGTGAGCGCATCTGGAAAATGGATAAGTCGCCAAATCATGAGCGTTAAGAAGATTGTTACCTTCGATCGTTAGAAAAAATAATTTCGAACACAACATTCAATCATTCACGAATGAAAATGAGTGAAAGTAATTGTCATCAATTCATTCCATCCCGAAATTTTGGAAAATTCATTGACAAAAAATTGTTCCAATATTTCTCGAAAAAAATTAAAAAAAAAATTCTTTTTCCAAAAACTCTTTGGCTCATTTAAAAAAATAATTTTCAGTCGTTAAATGAATGTCATCGACACGCTGTGAGCTCGTTTGAGATGCATGATTCTTAACACGATTAAGACTTTTTCTCAACATTATTCTCAATTTTCCGACACCGTCGTAATTGTAAAGTTAATATATATCAGAAATATTTCGATTCCTGAGATTTTTGAAAATCTTAAAATTTTTAAAAATTATGAGTTTTTTAAAATTCCCAAGATAGTGATAATATATTTAGGATAATGAAATTTCTTGTAGTTACCAGAATTTCTAGAATTGCTGGAATTTTCAGAAGGTCTGAATCTTTATATTTTTCAAATTTTGACATATTTATAAGCTCATCTCAATTTTTAAAATTTTTTCAGTTATTTATAATATTCGTAATCCTTGAAGATAGCATTGCTTTTGGAGTTTCAAAAGTTTGAAGACATTTCTGGAGATGGTGAAACCGTGCGGTGCACAATTTGTGCAGGAGATTATGAGATTGTGACGGACAAAGTTGTTGAGTATACCTAACAGAAACAATAATCACGTACACGAAAAAAAAATTTGACATTAGCGATGTTACACTATCCATGAATGATGAACAATTACTTTCACTTATTTTCCGTCGTAAATTGATAGATGATGGGTTTGAAATTGTTTTTTTTTAATAATCGAAGATAACAATCTTCTTAACGCTCATGATTTGGCGATTTGACAAAACAAATGCAGTGCGGTGAAAATTTCTTTTTGCATGTACTTCTATATCGTTTTAAGCACACGTTAAGCTAAAAATCAATTTATTATCGCGTGAAAAACACATGCAAATCGCTAATTGTTTATCAAAAAGTTTATTAACAATATGAAAAATTGGGAATTGTCCGTTCCACATAATATCGTCAAAGTCGGTAACCATTTAACTACATTACTGTAAATTTTCATTTATTTCTATTTTATTTTCTTTATGTTATTAATTTTTCAATTAAAAATGTCATCATTGTTAACCCTCTCTGGAAACATAGTCAAATTGAAAATTTCAAGAAACCCTTTTAGGATGTGTTTTTAGTGAGTAAATAGTTTCGATTACTGTATGAAGAATTTTATTCCATGACCAAGTGGAAATTTGGGTTCCCACTTCACGAATTTTAGCTCATACTGATGTAAATTGATTTTCAATGTTGTTGGCAATTTACAGATTTTTCAGATATTGTGAAAACCGTGATGGCTATGAAGAGAGAAGGAAAGGAGAAGAGTCTAGTTATTGATGTCGGTTAAACAGTGAAAGAAGGACAAAATAATTCACTTCAAAGCTATTCCATATCGCAAGGAAATTCGGAAGCCTTTAATGAATACAATATTGAATCAGAAATGAAAATTGACATAAAGTTAAACAATGTCAGTTTTATGTCATTCAAGTCAGGAATGTAAACAATTTTTGAAGGAACTCGACTTTTTGTGCATTCAAGAGTCATTGTGCACGTCTTTATTGCTTCATATGTTAAACTTTAGAATTTCCAGTTTTTGATTGCTTCTCGTCTCATGACCTGATTAAATCAACTATTCTAGTAAACATTGAATAAATAATACCTCATTCATTGTTGTGTCCAATCATTTGAATAACTCAAACCCGTGGAAAAAGAAAACATGTTCCGTACACGTTCTTGTGAAATGTGTGTTCGAAACGCGTTTTTAGAATACGCTTGGTATGCATTCAAAGCGCCCCCCTTGTAACTCTGAATATTATGAGATTCACAGAAATCTTACAAGATTCCCGTAATTCTCACAAGTTCACTTGTTCTTTATATGGCCACCACATAAGTTTATTGAAATCCTATAATATGATACCTCAAGAAGATTTTAAAAACTCATATGGCAACTTACATGTGATTCCACAATAAATGTTCGTATAGATTTTATGACGCGCCATATGGAGAACAAATAGACTTATGATGATTCCAGGAATCTTAAAAGATTTTGAAAAATCTTGTATTGTTTAGAGTTCCAGGGTATAAGGAATGAATTTTTTAACAGAATTGACTTCAAGAGACGTGGAATTAGGAAAAAAAGTTTGAGAAAAAAGGATTCCGGGAAAATTACGGTTGCTAAATAGTGTTTGTAGGAATTATATACAAGTAATGAACCGGAACAGTTATGATGAAAGTGATACATATATGGGCCATAGTATCTCTAACGTTTGTGTGAAATAAAATTGCATGTTTCCTTTTTTCTGACTTTGCGAGGAATTCCACGTGGACAGCCTAGTGGATATTCCTACTGATCACAGAATGATTCTAATTAATTCATCATTCAGCGTTAATAAAAGCACTAATGAAGGAAAATATAAGTAACTTATGAATAAAGCGATAAAAAAAATTCGCCGGATGTCGGTTACGAACTCGAGTCGTTCGGGTGATAGACTATACGTAACATGGTAGCTTTACTCCAATATATCGTTTACATTTTGTTTTGACATTGAAGTAGATCTCATCGTTCAGAGGCATGAAAAGTGCATGATTTTCAGAAATTTTTTCTGTATATAAAAAAATTGTCATAAAAATAACGTAAATCATGTTTAATTCCGCTTTCAATGTAGAGTGGATTATAATTTTGTTATTGAATAAAAATCCGCAATGGCTGCTGCAGTGCCGTTGAACAACGACATGCGCGGTGTGTTTGAGTTCGCGTGGGGCACTCCACTGCAGCATGGCCAGTTCCACAATAATTTGTTCAACATTATAAAACAAGGTGTACTTAGGGTGTCTCATCGTTTTTTTTTAACCACCAAATGGGAAGATAGCAGCCATTCGAAGAAAATTACAGTTTTTTGAAGTCTTATTTTTGCTTTAACGGATGAAAAGTATACCATGAAAAAAAACGTTAAAAAAGTAAAAAAAATGTTTTGTATTTGACAATTTCTCGTCTCAATTCGACGTGAAATTGACGTGAGTGGGAAAGAGATAGGTAATGTCCGGATCCCTCTCATGATCTGTAAAATACACTGGATAGCTGATAGGATAGGTGGGGATGTCTCCAATTGAACGTCGCCATTACATGTATATATAGATATACAATACAACGTTCTTGGTCGGCCACTTGTAGGTATTCGGACAGGACATGCGCGATAGAGCGGCGCGAATTTTAAAATCAGTCATTTACCCCTTGTAAATTTAGGTGTCGCAACATTTTTTATCGGATTTTGAAACATCTCTGACCATTTTTCCTCAATTTCAAATATCATGGCAACTCAAGGCAACTTTCGGCAAGGGTAATGCCAGCGAGTCAGGGAATATTTTGTCCGGGGCCAGAGAGTCCGGGATTATTATGTCAGGTGATTTGCTCGACAGCCCGGCAAGGCGTGAACAGCCGTGATTTGTACTTAAAAGGGATCCGATACTAGGGACCCTAAAATTTCCCTAGGGCGGGAAATTACAAATAGCATGTATGTAGATGTCCTGCATTCATAATTTCCAAATTTCCGCCCTAGGGAATATTTCGACCCAACTCACGAGACACAGGCGCCACATCCATTCATGTGAAAAAACCTATTATACGTAGGAGAGTTTGCACATGATATTTGTTCAACTTCGATGTCAACGCGTAAATTTGCACGAAGCTTGCACTAATCTTAGTCATATATGTGTAAGTACATTTCATGCAAGTGTCACGCGAGTTTTTGTATGGTTGGCACAACATTTGTGCACATATTTAATTCAAAATTTGATGCAATTCGCTTTTCGGAAAGGGATCTACGGGTCGGAAAGTATCTTCGGGATAAGTCTTCAGATGTCGATCGCATATATTTTTTCTCTATTCCGCAATAATTATTTTTTATTCCCCGGGTGGAATTGGCAAGTGTTCTATCGCTTGGTACTATTGATTTAAACTTTTTTATAATGAAAAACGACGTAAAAAAAATTTTTCCGACAAAAAAATTCAAACAGCTGAGCGAATAAATATCTATTTATCATGTGTGACTTGAGCAACGACGATAATCGATTGAAATTAGGTCAGCTAGGAAACCTGAAAGATGTGACAAATAACATGAATTTTTTATTTTTTATCACAGACAATATGCCCGATAACACGGGAGATACGAACGAGGTGGCGATCGAGAAGAAAATTGATTAAGAGGATTTCAAGTTGCCATTAATTTCGAAAATGCAACTTATAAGCAAAGGATCAAATATTTTTGCAATGTGCGGAGGGAATCAAAGTTTCACCAACATAGACGCAAATTCGGAAACTGAGGACGATCGCGAGATATACAACGTTAACATTTGTACTCGTACTCGAATATTTTGCAACATTTTGCATAATTTCTAAAATTAATTGGTTGTTTTTGGTGATCATTAAGCATTTTCAAAGTGACAGGTCTTTATAGTATGAGGTTTATGTGGCAATATTCGTTATTCTTCTTTTATTTTCGAAAATTTCTACAACATATTTCAAGATCTTCAAGAATTTTTTACGCAGTTTATCATCACGTTACATTGTGCGAATTCTTTCATATTGCAGGACATGCAAAGTTGTCTGAAATTACGGATACCGATAATTTAAGGGGATTCCAACGTTGTTCAATTGCCTTACAATTACTGTTTTCTCATAATAATTTCTTCTATCTTCTCAGAAACATAAAGTCGCTAATCAGTTAATATCGAATATCATCGACCAATTGGCGCCCATCCGAAGGCAGATATGCTACATTTGCTTGCACCAGGAAAGCGACCTTAGCATCAAATTGCAAGAATTGATTGCCGTACTTGAAAAATCTAACATTTTTGAAAGCCAAGTTGACCCGGCCAAATCGGCCATACAAATGACACAAAACTTCGTTGGAAGCAGCAATCCACAATC
>JAPYZK010011222.1:0-11210 GCA_030522785.1 Platygaster equestris | reverse complement strand
GAGTTTTGAAAAAGGGGTGCGGCATGAAGTTAGCACCCCTTTTTTGTTTTTTTAAAAAAATGATATTTGCGCTGCAGAACTATTATTGCACCCTTGATAAAACTATAGAACTATGTTTTAAGCACCAAGAACTCTTCTTGAAATTTTGGGGTGCTAACTTTTGGGGTTCCAACTTCACGGGGGTATTAATGAATTGAACTTTCTTAATATTTGTTTGAAGTAAGGAAAATTCCTCGAACATTATTCGATGATTTTTTATTCAATTGAAGTTCCCGTGGAATGAAAATTTTGATAAAATTTGCATAGTTCGTAATTTAAAAAAATAACCGTAAGTTGATAAAAAATTGGAGACGTAATTAAAAAAAATAGAACTTTATTCATATTTGTTTTAAATAAGGAAAATTCCTCGAAAATTAGTTGATAATTTTGTATTGAATTGAATTTTTTTTTGATGAATATTTTTATAAAATTTGACACTTTCTTAATATTTGTTTAAAATACGGAAAATTCCTCGAAAATTGTTTGATAATTTTTTATTCAATTGAAATTCATTTGAAATAAAATTTTCGTTAAGTTTGCATAATTAGTAATGAAAAAAATTATTGTATGTAATTATTATGAAAAAATCGAAAACATAATTTTTCAAAAAATCGAACTTTCTTCATATTTGTTAAAAATAAAATAATGAAAATTCCTCGAATATTTTTGAAAGATTTTTTATTTAATTGAAGTTCCTTTGAAATTAAAATTTTTATGAAATTTGACACTTTCTTCAAATTTGTTGAACATGAGAAAAATTCCTCCGAAATTTTGTAATAATTTTTTATTTCATTAAAGTTCCTATAAAATGGAAATTTTCACGAAATTCGCATAATTTGTAATTTAAAAAAATGACCGTAATTGATGAAAAATTGAAAACTTAATTTTTCTAAAAATGGAACTTTCTTCATATTCGTTTAAAGTAAGGAAAATTCCTTGAAAATGTTTTAATAATTTTTTATTTAACTCAAGTTCCTTTGAAATTAAATTATAACAAAATTTGCATAATTCGTAGTTTGAAAAAATGACCGGATTTGATAAAAAATTGAAAACCTAATTAAAAAAAAAAAAATGAACTTTCTTCATATTTGGTAAAAATAAGAAAACATTTTCGAGAATTTTGTCTTTCATTGAAGTTTCTTCAAAATAAAAATAATATCCATCAAACTAGCACAATTCGTATTTAAAAAAAAATGAAGCAGTTGATAAAAAATGAAAAACTTACTTTTGCGAAAAATACGTAATTAACTATAAACGTAATTTTTCTAAAAATAGAACTTTCTTCATATTTGTTCAAACTAAGGAAAATTCCTCGAAAATGTTTTAATAATTTTTTATTGGATTCAAGTTCCTTTAAAATGAAAATTTTTACAAAATTTGAAGAATTCGAAGTTTTAAAAAATGACCGTAATTGATAAAAAATTGAAAACGTAATTTGAAAAAAAAAAAGAAATTTCTTCATATTTGGTAAAAGTATGAAGAAAAGAAAAACTTTTCGAGAATTTTACCTTTCATTGAAGTTCATTAAAAACGAAAATAATATCCGTAATAAAACTTGCGCAATTCGTAATTAACAAAAAAAAAGCAATTGATAAAAAATGAAGAACGTTATTTTGCGAAAAATACGTAATTAACTGCATCGTGGAAAATTTCGTAGATTTCCATCAATTTTTACGATAGTTGAGATTTTTCCAAAACGACTCGAAACGAGGGGACAAGTTCGTATTTCGAAAATCATGGGGAAAAAATGGTTTGTATGTTTCCAGTGGCGGTGAAACCGTCGAGGAGTACTCGGTGGCCTCGAACGTGGGGATCGAGGCCTACGTCGAGGAACAGCAGCAACAACCCCAGAGGCAAAAGAGCTGCAGGTCTTCCGTGGGCAACGGCGTCAACAACGCCCGGGTCTCCCGCGGGCACCACATGGAGCAGGACAAGCGGATCCGGCGAGAAATCGCCAACAGCAACGAACGCCGGCGGATGCAAAGCATCAACGCCGGCTTCCAATCGCTCAGGACGCTCCTGCCACATCACGAAGGCGAGAAACTTTCAAAGGTAAGTGCTTTTTTCCTTGATTATTTTGAATTTCTCTAAGGTTTTTATCTTTTGATGTATTTGGAAGGTTTTTCTGTTTCTGTATCTGCGGAAAAATGACAATGAGAAAATGAAAATTTGAAATTAATGCAGGTGGATGTTTTGAGTGAAGGCTCAAAATTTTTCGAATTTGAGGGTTTTTATTATTTTTATTTTGACGATTTTTATAGGGAAGAAGCGAAATTTTTTGATGTTCGGATATTGATGTTTTTCGAACTATTATAATATGGTCATTTGAAATTGAAAAATTGAAAAATCGGACAATTTGAGAAGTTCGGAGTTCAACTTCGAGAATATTAATTTTGAAATCATCAGATTAGGAATTTCGATCTCGTAATATTGGATTCCACTGATTTAGAAATTTGTGAATTTTTTGACTTGGAATTTTAGATTAGGAATTTGAAATTTGAGCATGAAAAAATTGTAGTATCTTATAATTCGTATTTTGGAAATTTAAGATATGCAAAAAAATATTGTTTTATGAAATTATGAATGTGAATAATTTTAAAATGCAGAAATTATTATTCAAGAAACAAAAAATCTTGCATTTTATTATCTGATAATCTTGAGATTTTAATGTCAAGAATTTTGAATGTTTTTATTAGGAAATTCAAATTTCGAAGTTTTTAAGAGCGAAAAACATTGAAAATCTCGAATTTGATTATCTAATAATCTTGAGATTTTAATATCAAGAATTTTTAATTTTTTCATTAGGGAATTCAAATTTGGAAGCTTCAAAGAACAAATTTCGAAAAAATTACATTCTGGAATCAAAGAATTTCAAATTCGAAAAATCGGAAAATTTGAGAATTTCAAAGTTCAATTTCGACAATATAAATTTCGAAATCATCAGTTTGGACATTTAAATCTCGTAATTTTAGATTCCACTAATTTCGAAATTTATGAATTTTTTAATTTGGAATTGTAGATTGGAAATTTTCAATTTGAGCATAAAAAAATTCGAGTATAAAAATTATAGAATCTGATGATTAATATTTAGAAAATTTAAGAACTTCGAAATAAAAATCATTAAATTAGGAAATTGAACAATTCAAAAAAGAAGAAATTGTTATTCGAGAAACAGAAAATTTTGAATTTTATTATCAAATAGTCTTGAGATTTTAATGTCAAGAATTTTGAATTTTTTCATTACGAAATTTAAAATTGGAAGTTAAGAAGAATGAAAAAAAATCTGAAATCTCCAATTTGATTATCTAATAATCTTGAGATTTTAGGGTTAAGAGTTTTGATTTTTTTCATTCGGGAATTCGGCTTTTTAAGCTTCGAAAAAAAATATCGAGAAAATTATATTCCAGAATCGAAAAATCTCTCGAATTCGATCATCTAAGAATCTTGACATTTTATTATTACTGAATTCAAATTTTGTAGTCAGAGATTCTAATTTGGAAATTTAGAAGAGAAAAAATTAAATTTTCTGATTAGAAAACTATAATTTTTATTTATTTCTATTTTCCAATGTTAAATATTTTGTAACATGGGGTATTTTTGAAGGTTTTTGAGTGTTGCGCAAATTTTTTTTGCACATATAGGATTGGAAAAACTTAGTCAAATTTTATGGCAATTTAAACATGTTTTTGGGTTTTGTGTTATTAATGATGCATTTTTTGTATTTTTCGCTACATGAATCAATTTTTGCATGGTTATTATTTTCAAACGTGCTCAAGTTTTTAAAAATCGTAAACTAATTTTAAATTGTCGCGAAAATTGAAATGAATTCGTGAAAAATAATTCAGGAAGTTTGAAATTTGTTATTATTTATTATTCCACGTGATTTTTATAAATGATTTACACAATTCACAATGTGGACGAAGTTCTGAAAAATTTTACAAGTCAGAATTTCATGCACAAAAATATTTTTCAAAAAATGATGAGTTTATTTTTCTTTTCATTCATTTATTTATATATTTTTTCTATATTACAAAAAAAAATAAAGTCCAAAAGTGTTGAAATTAATCAAGTTTCACATCATTAATACAGCAATTCTGGAAATGATGTTAAATTCGCCATGAAACGTCCCATTTGCCATCATTTCATCAATCAATTTAAATCTCTCTGATATCGTAATCAGTGCTGGGGAGACGAAAAATTCTCACACAATCGCCCTCATTTCCACGTTAGCAACTCATCGCGCCCCGATCGGGGATTTGATTTTGAGATGTCGCGACACATTTTTTGAGAGCCGCGACAATGTTGCGCGAAGAAGTGCATTTTAACGAGGGATCTTTCGACATAAGAGGCGTCTTTTACGGTAGCGCGACTTTGGCGACCGAGAAATTTCTGTGTGGTCGCGTTCGCCGCCGAAACAATAGGCGATAGCGTCAAATAAAGCCTTCGTCAAAAGGCGAAATTCTCGCCGACTCGCGTTTTTTCCCGCCCAAACAATGACGATTTTCACGACGACATTTGAGCCTTGGGTTTTATCCATGCTTTTTACACTCGGAGAAAATGTTTTGGTTTTTGGCGTAATATTTCATGGGAGTGTAATTGGTGGGAGGCGTTGGTAAACGTGCTCTTAGAATTTTTGCGAGTGAAGATTTACTCATTGTGAGTGAATATCCTGCGAATCGAGATTGAGTGTGAATTTTACTCACAATGAGTGAAAGAGCCATATTTCTCTTCAAAAAAATTATGTATTGTTTTTGCAGAATGAAGTATCGCTCTAAAATGAGCGAGATTCCTCTCATTTTGAGTAGAATTTCAACTTGAGCTTGATTTGCGGAATTTTTATTCGAATCGAATGAATTTTCACTCGACGAAATTTAGGGAGTGAAAATATATGTTTTAGTGTCTGCATGTAGAATTGGCAGACTGAAAAATTGGTTTTTCGTGGAAGAACGTGGAAAATAGAGCTTAAGAAAACGAGCAACATTAAAAAAAGGAGAGCTTTATTAAAACTTTAGAGAGTTTGACAAAGTTGGGGATATTTGGGGAACTGCATTTACGATTAGAAAAAAAATATTTGCATAAAAAAAATGCGCGTATCAGTCACTAGTTTCGAATCAACAATACATTTTCTCTCGAGTGAACCCTCTTGCATGAAATGACGTTTTCTCTATTTTAGATGTGTAAATCGAATGATTTCACGTATGGTTCATTTTCATTGAACGTGAGTCATCCTTGTTTGATTTAATAGTATATATGGAAATTGGAATAGAAGTATGTTGTGCAAAATGTAAAATATCTTCCTTTTTTTATCTACAAGAGTAGAGAAATGATCAAGTTGCGATGTAAAAAGGTATGTTGGTGGACTTTTGTATTTTGTGATAAGTAGTGTTATCGAATGAATTAATGCCGAGAGAAAACAATATGTACAGATTTAATTAATATTACATGTTGTCGCTCTCGCGTTTGTACATTATAGTATCTAGAATCGTTTATATTTTATCTTATGTGCAATAAAGTAGGTGTTGTTTCGATTTTTTTTTTTTTTCTTTTTTTTTTTTTTTTTTTTTTTTTTTTTTTTTTTTTTTTTTTTTTTTTTTTTAATTTTCTTTCACTTGCTGTTTTTTTTTCTCCACTTTTTTATAGACACTAATATTTCTCCGTTTTTTGTGCAATTTTCTTTTTTTTTATTAAGCTCGAATTTTGTTCATGCTTACAGAATTCAAATCTCTGTGAAATAAGAAAAATTATTTTAAAATTCCTCTGAAAGAATCTTTAAAATTCCAAAAGCGAAGTTAAGTTCAAGAATAAAAAATTTCGCTATTAATTTCATCATGTCATTAATTAAGTCGGTTTTATGACGTCGAGGGGGCGGAGTCGACATCTGTTCTGGTACGAATTTCCCGATTAGAATGTCCTAATTAATTTTTCGAAAAAATCGATTTATAGTAATGATTTGAAAATTGTAGTCATTTTACGCTGTGGGTATAAGTTTTTTCTAAAATTTCTCTGTTTACTGCTTCACATAACATTTTATGATCACTTGTACATGATTGACATTTTGCTTAGAACAAATGTGTTTATGTAAATTACAGAAATTTCATTGACTTTCGATTTTCCAATTTAAAGTTCAGTCATTGACACCCATAAAATTTCGTTATTACGAATTATGCACGTATTTGAATTATTTTCTTCGTTCAATATATTCGTAATTCTAAAATTACGTAGATATAGTTGATCCACTGAAAAACCTCGAAATTTGTGGGTTTCTCAATCCTTTGAGGTTCCACGTCCCCTCAAATTCGTACAAATTGAAATCCCCAATACTCTCCCGCCCATATCGCCTTTCTTTTTGTCCTCAAAACAAACGTGGAACGCGCGTTTTGTCTCTCGTGCCCGTAAAAGAAAGCTTCGCGCGCATCTTTGTCTCTTTTTTTCGCCCTTTTGTCCCGCCTGGGGCCCATCCCTTTTCGCGCGTTGCCCAGTTCGCATTAGCAAGTGCAAGTGCTGTTGGCTAGTCTCTTTGTTCGGCGTTGGTTTTCTCTTTCGCCGCGGGCCGCTAAATAAAAGGTGGAGAAAATTAAGGCGTTGCAAAGGAAAAGCCCCCAAGAGATCTTGGAAAATATTTTTCTGTGATCCAGTAACTTTCTCTTGATTCTTGAATCGAAGGAGAAACAAAAAAATTGAAATTCTTTTTGAGGTTTAAGGGGAGCTTGAATCTGAAAATTGTTTATTTTACACCCTTGGGTAATTTGTAGCCGTTTTGGGGTTAGTAGTTCAGAATTTTTTAAGTTATGCGATTTTTGAATAAATGGTAAAATATGATCGAAAAATTTGTTGAACAATTCAATCACTGAAATATATTGAAAATTTTCTAAAAATAAAGAATTTGTTCGTTGTTGGAAATTCTGATATTTTTTGAAATAATTTGTAATGAATTTTGTAATTATGCAATTTTTGAATGAACGGTAAAATATAAAAATCTGTTGAATATTTAATTGAATATATACAATACTTCGGAAATTAAAAAAAGTACCCTTGGGAAATTCCGTATTTTTTGAAATAATTTGTTGATAACTTTCGAAGTTGTGCGATTTTGAATAGCGAAATAATATGATGATAATTTGTTAGAATGATTGAATCATCAAAATACTTCGAAAATTTTACAAAAACCGACAAATTTTCCTCTTGGAAAATTCTTATATTTTTGTGCAGTAAGTTGTTAAAAACTGAAAAATTATGCGCTTTTTGAACAAATGGCAAAATATAATGATAATCTGTTGAACGACGTGATTTGAAAATACTTCGAAAATTTTCAAAAAAACAGAAATTACCCTCTTGAAAAATTTTTTCATTTTTTTGCAAGAATCGGTTTATACTTTTGAAAATTATTTGATTATTAAAAAAATTGCATAAATGTCTACAATTGTTTGTTCATAAATTGAAATTTCTCAATTTTTGAACAATTGACAAAACATGATGATACTTTTTTCTTTAATTTAATTTTTTTTAATTATTGAAATACAACATCGACAATAATATTTTCCAAAAATGAAAAAATTGCCCTCTTGAGAAATTCCGAAATTTTTAATTATTTTTTAACAGTCGGTCCGTAACGTCAAATTATACGATTTTTTATAAAATGACAAAATACGATTCAATATATTAGAAAATAATAAAACCTTTTTAAAATTCAATCATTAATATTCCTTCTAAAAAATATGAGCCAATATTTTTGAAATTAAGCTTTCCTTGGACCCCAAAATGCTTCATTCCAAAAATGTTGTTTTTTAATTAAATTTACTGGATCACTAGGCAGGAAAAACGAAGATGAAAAAAAAAGGGTAAAAATAGCAAGTCCGGGTGAAAGTCACGAAGAAAGAAATTGGATGTGGCTGGAGAAAATACAGGTGGGGGGGGGGGGCTTTTTCCTTCCGCATCGGCATTTCGCGGGCGACATTTCCAGATTCGACGAGGGGGACACGCGTCGTGATATGCCGGGTGTAAAGATCAAACGACGTTTTCAGGCCGGTTAAATATAGACGGGACACGACTGGCAAATCGAGCGAGCCGTCCGTCGAAGAGAGCGAGGTCAGAGAAAGGCGACGTTAAATAGGTGCATCAGGTGCAACCGCGTTTTTCCTGCCCGATGCCCGCGGTTCGCGAGGTAAATGCTCCAGTAATGGCGATGCTAGGGCAAAATACGCGACGCCGGATGACTATATTTTTCATTAATGTTGCATGTTTCTCGTCGTGTTTGGTGTTTGTCGAACGATGATTATAGATAATAGCTGGATTGCATAAAATGTGGATTATTGGGGGCAGTTCGTACAACCTGTTGACGTGAACGTTGGTTTTATCAGGTTATTGTAGTTTGTTTTTTCTTGTTGACGTAGATTTTTCGACTTAAGTTTGTATAGGGTACAGGTTAGGGTAGGTGGGGGAACCCTAGTGATTCTAGTTTTTATAAAAATTTTTATAAAGTGGTTTTATAAAAGTTTCACAAAAAATGTGTTCTATAAAAATTATTTTTTCAACATTTTTAAAAATATGCAAAAATTTTTCGAACCTTTTTTAGATCATTTTGCTAATGTATATACCATTTTTCATCAATTTATGAGGCTCTGGCTCAAATTTCGTTTCGAAAGAAATTAAAAAAATTTTTTGGAGGCAGCGGGATTTTGAACTTGCGACCTTTGCAACAGAAATCCGATAGTCAACTTTCTTGTCCATCAAATCTATGTCAATTGGATGCTTTTTTTTTCAATTTCAGTTTTGCTAAAAAACGTTACGAACATGATTTTCTATTCCCTTGTGTAATAAAAACGTATCAAATATTACTATAAGAGAAATTCCTTATATCAGGAAAGTTTTATTTAGTAAAAATACGAAAATTTTCATAAAAATCGCGAATCCTTTATAAAAATGGAGGTTTTATAAGAAAATTTAAAAGCTTTTAATTGTTTGTATAAAAAATTAGATAAACTGTATGAAAATTTTGACAGATTTTATAAAAAATTTTTTTTGATAAAGTTTTTATAGAACCACTTTATAAAAATCGAAAATTTTATAAAACTTTTATAAAATCGACCTTATAAAAAAAACGAATTTTTATAAATAATTCACTGATTTTATAAAAATTTTGCCTGTTCTTTTAAAAACTACTATCACTAGGGAAGTAATTGAGTTTGGGGGGGGGGGGGCATTTATTGAGGGTGGTCAGATGAGCTCGTATAAAAATTAGAACGGTTTTTTAATTTTGGGAAATTGGGGAAAATGTAAAAAGTATAAAAAAGTCGGCAATTGGAAAGTTTTTAAGAAAAGCAGTCTTTGAAATTTAAAGTTCCAAAACTCCGTTGCGCCAATTTCAAAAAATCTGAACATTTATTGAGCAGTTAAAAGTCTAACGTTGAAAGTATTAGTTTGAAGATTATGAGGTCAAATATCTTGTCTCGAAATTTCGGATGACACACAATTTTTTGACTTGAAAATTTTTATTCAGAAATTTTGATTTTTCCGAATTTTTTAAATTTTCCTGTAAGGTTATTTTTTTTTCTCATTGATGAAATTTTTCTGATGTATATTTTCGTCAAATTTGCATTTTCTTTTGAGTTTTAGAATGTTTGATTTCAAATTTGTTTACTTAAAGTTTGGGTGATGGAAAAATTAGTACATACCCTGATATTCAAATGATATAGTGGATTATCGAAATTTTTGTACTGAGGAGGAAAATAAAGACACGAAGAGTCTAAAAATGTTGAATTAAAGACAAAAAAAATTTTGAAGAATTGAGAAGTATCAAAGTTTAGGAAATTCCATGATCTCCAAATTTCACTGAATTCAGAAATCCAGTTCGCGAACTTTATTATTGGATTTCAAAAATGACTTTTGAACTTGGAGTTTTATAACTTTTCTGTTTTTCTTGTGTTTTCGAACATTTCTTAATTTTTTAAATATAAATTTTCAAGTTTCTAGATGTTTCTGTATTTAATTTTCCGGTTGTTTCTTGATTTCTATGTATTTTCAGAATGTATAAATTGTTTTTTATTTTAAAGTGTTTACATTTTTTTTCATTGAAAAGTTCCGAAATTTTTCGTATTCATGTTTTTTAATTTTCTTTCATTTTGTAATTTACAATTTGTTCCATTTTGGAGTTCCTTAATTTCGCTCAGTTTCGAACTTCTTGAGTTTTTATTGATTTCAAAATATTCAAATGTCCCTTAAACGTATAGTTTAAGGTCTCCAAATATTTGTCAATTTCGTAGTTTTTATATTTTTCTTTTTTATTTTTATTTTGTAGTTGAATATTTTCCTTAATTCAGAAGCTTTCGAATTTTACTTAATTGTGGAGTTTTTAAACTTTTATTGACTGTTTTAAAATCATCTCAATTTTCCTAAATTTCATTTTTTTTCCAGGATGTCAATTCATAATTTTATGATTTTTTAGTTTGTAATTGAAAAATCAAGAAGTATTCGAATTGATAGCTAAAAATTCCAAGGTCTAAAATTGGATATATTTTCTATTTCCATTTTTATTTCAAGTTCAGACATTGATATTCAAAGGGCTGGAGTATTTTAATAATTCCGCGAATAATACAGGAAATTAGGTCAAAAACATCTGTAATCAAAAAATCAAGAAGTATTCGAATTGATAGCTAAAAATTACAAGGTTCTAAAATTGGGTATATTTTCTATTTCCATTTTTATTTCAAGTTCAAACATTGATATTCAAAGTGCTGGAGTAGCAACAACAAACCAATTATTATAATAATTCCGCAGATAATACAGGAAATTAGGTCAAATAGCTATTTGCATAACGAGGGCTGAAAGTCAACAAATGCAACCGAGGGTGAAGTTTACTTCCCGAGCGTAGCGAGGGAAGCACTCACCCGAGAGTTGCATTTGTTGACTGGAGCCCGAGTAATGCACGCTATTTTTCACAATCCCTTTATTGAATCATCGATTTTCGAGCCTGTAAAGTGAGTGCGCAATCACACCCCTCGAACTGTTTTTAGGTTAGAATTACCTTTTTTGACAGGTGATGCAAAATCGATACTTACAGTTATCGGGACTTAATCGAGTGTTGATTATCGATTATTCTAGTATTTCCGTGGTTCTAGTTATCTCCATTTCGGAGATTTCTTAATGTGTGAAAGGGAAAAGCGATTGCGGATCAC
>JAPYZK010011210.1:0-10487 GCA_030522785.1 Platygaster equestris | reverse complement strand
AAAATATTCAGAATTCTTGGAACTTTCACAATTTTTTGAGATTTCAGAAGTTACAAGATTTTGAAAATCTACGAGTTTTACAGAATTTTTGACATTCTCGGATTTTTCGGGATTTTGGAATTTTCGAAAATTTACGGAATGCTCAAAACTCTGGAAATTTTAGAAATTCGCTGTTTTTTTTAATTCTCTGAATTTTATAAATTCTGTAAATTTTTGAATTTTTCGAAATTTTTGAAATCTTTCGAATTTCCACAACTCTCAGAATTTTAATGACATTTCAAAATGTTCAAAAATATCAGAATTTACGAGATTTGAAAATTTTCCGAAATTTTCAGAATTCTCAAAACTTTCAAAATTTACAAATATTATAAAATTCTCGATATTCTTGGATTTTTAAAATAGTGAACATTTTTTAGACTTAAAATATCTGTTAAAGGACTTTGAATTTTTAGAAATTTACGAAATGTTCAAAACTCTAAGAATGATATAAGTTCGCGAAATTTTTGAAATTCTCTGAATTTGCAAGAATTTCATGATTTCGTAAATTTTCAGACTTTTTGAAATTGTAGAAATTTTCTAAATCTCTAAATCACCAAAATTGTCTAAATTCTCAAAATTTTATAAATCCTCTGAGTTTGAAAAATTCTTAGAATTTTCATAACACTTCAAAATTTCCAAAAATGTCAGAATTTCCGAAATTTGAGGATTTTTACCATGTTCAAATGTTCACCATTATTTTAATAAAATTTCTGATTCGTTAACTTTGAACCGAAATATTTAGATTTTCCTCTTTAAAAATTTCAAAATAATTTGCAATTCATCCAATTTTCGAATCGGAAAATTTACTCAGAACTTTGGATGAACTCGTGAATTTTTAATTGTCAATGCTTAACTTTTCAATTTTGCTAATTTATGTAAACGAGTCGTAAAAATTTCCGAGTGCGTCGACGTAATTGAAAAATACGTCGAATACTACGTAATTTTGTTGAATTTTGGTAATATCATAAATTTCGTTTTTCATTCTAGAGTTATTAGTAATTCTTTCAAATTTTCCAAAACCGTAAAAATGTCGTCAAATTTCGGATTGAGTAGAATTTTCGAAAAACACATCGAACTATTAAAAAATAATTTCGAACCACAAAATTTCCCCAAAATTCCTAATACTAACCAACCAATTAAAAAAATGAATCGAAAACGTTCCAAAATATTCAAAAAATTGTCTAAATCACTATAAAATTGTAAAAAACACGAATATTGGTAATTACACTTAAACAATGTTCACGTGAACAAAATCTACACAACTCGATAACAATCTTCAAAAAAAATATTCCTCCTTTTTCAAACCCCCCAAAAACCCCATGTTCTACGCACCTGTTCCTCTACCAACCCCCTAAACAAAAAATCAATAAACCCCAGAAATTTTCCGCGCGAACCCGCGTTCAAATTCGAACGTCCGCGACAGGCGCGCGCAATTCAAACACTACACTCTGCAAATGGCCTCGAGTTACATAAACCCAATCACCGTCTAACAAATACATTTTCGTAAATAAATTCCACTTTGCGCACGCCGACGAACGCTTGAGTGAAATTAATTTGCATAGAATAGCCAGGCGTTCGCAAATAAACAACCGCAATTGGTTTCGCGCATGCGCGCCAGAGGTCAATAGATCGAAGCACGAAAATGTCAACGACACGAGACAATTCCCCGAATTGACCCATTATGGGAACCAATTTTGCTAATGTCATTTTCGTTTTGTTTGACAGCTGATGAAAGTTGTGTCTAAACGTACCAAAATTCGAGTTATTTGTTGTAACGAAGCGCGCGATCGATGGTTTTTCGTCGTTCGAATTTTCCTCGTGCGCCCACGTGACGCGGATTTTTTCGTCTCGATCAATAGATCGCGGGAATGGATCGCAATCACGCGCATTTGTCACGGAATCCGAGTCTCAATAACCTCGCGTCTCGCAATCTAGAATACGACTAGACGATAAAGAGCGACGTCGCGGTCTCAGCCTTGATCGACAATCGGTAACGCGAGGGAATGCATTCAAATTGCCCCCCGCGGAAGACATTTTTTTGCGAACTCGCCCCTCCCCCCGCCCCTCAGTTCCTATGCCGGTAGAGACCTTTGCTTTACGTTTTGGCACCCATTTAGATCGTATCGGAGATTGTATTTTTACGTTCGACGTGTCATTGAGTGTTCGCGAAATTTTATTGATCGTGACGAGGAGATGGGAGAATTATATACGAAATTTCGAGTTTCGATTACGCATATTTTGTGGGGGAGGCAGGAGCGTATGGCCGGCATTTTTTAGGGGAGGGATTTGATAGCAATCCTTTTTTTGGAAAAGAGAAGTTTATTAGTGAATAATTTTTGATAAGTTTCGGAAAAAAATTGCCATAATTATAACTATGAAAAATTTTTGAATTTCAAAACGTGATTTCCGGAAATTAACAATTCGCCAGAATCAAAAAGTTTTGACGTTCAGGTTTAGTTATAATTGAAAATAACAATCTTTTCGAAATAAGTAAATATTCTCGGAATACTTCAAACTGAAAAATTTCGATATAAAAATTCAAATTCCTCACATAAAATTGCTGGGGAGCCGTTCACATATTACGTAACGCGCTTGGGGGGTGGGGGTGAGCCGATTCGTTATAGAGTTCCTATAAATACAGAGTCTGGCCATCTGCAATGTGTTGGTGTGTACGTGTCAATCGCTTGACCCAAAATGGCGGCGGTACACACACGTACATTCGTCACGTACCTAAAGTCGCTTCTTCCTATTGGAGCCGCCATTTTGGGTCAAGCTTTGGATCCAGTCAATCAGACAGTTGCGCCGGTTAGCCAAACTCTCTATTTATAGGCACTCTAATTCGTTACGAAGTGTTACATGCGGTGGGGGGTATCAACGGCGTTACGTAACGTTATTTTTATTTGAAAAATAAACTGAATTTTAGCGCGCTATGTAAGTTTGAGTTGGCAATGAGCTCCGTATAGAAAACCATACTAATTTATCTTTTTGGTAGCACTGCGTTCGTAGTGTAAACGTGAAAATAAATTACATCTGGAATTGTTGATATTGTATGCTTTCTTACTCTTAATTTTTTGTGTGAGAGTTTTAAACAAATATTTATCTTCCGGAAAATTGAAAGCCTTTTTTCAAATTAATTTCCAATCGAAAAAAAAATAAAATAAAATAAATTCTCCATTCTTAGATTGTATCGTTAATTCAATCGAATTCCTGGCGGCATTGAAAAAACCGTAGAAAACCGATGATTTGTTGATTACATTTTTTTTCAGTTAAAAAAAAACAGTATCTAAAATCCAATATAAATGAATGCATGAAATAAATAAATAAATATCATAAACCCCTGAAATGCGCAAAATACTGGTGAAAACCGGTCGAAGTAAAAAATTAGTTACATCGAATAATAATAATAATTCCAACCAATAGCTCAATCAAAAAAAGCAGCGAAACTGTAAAATGACGAAAAATTCCAAAATTGTGTTAAAAATGTCAAACTTCGTCCATGATTTAAGATAATTCAAAAATTTCGAAAATTATGGGAAATGCAATCAAAATAAGAGAACGAGAATACATTCCACAGAGAATAAAAAATAGTTTACAGAAAATGTAAAATTAATTGAGAAAAAAAAACATCGATGTAGAAAATTAAAATTCTAGCAGAAAAATTTTTTCAAATAAACAGTTTTTCTGAGTTTAAAATTTTGGAATCTTATGAATAAAAATCCGAATATTTTGGACTGAATTGAAAAAAAAAAGAAAAATTGCAAAAATTGTATGCTTCGAAAATACTGGATGTATGTTTAAAAATCGAAATAACAGGAATTTTGAGTTACAAATTCAAATACTTCATTGTTTTATCTCAAAAAGCGATTTGTTCGTTGTATTGGATGGACTAAAACAATGATTTCTCGCATTTGAAGACTTTTATTAGGATTTGACTATACATTATAAAAGTAACTCAAATCAAGAATTTACTGTATATTAGACACTTTCTTCTGAAAGTTGACTGTATTTGAAGTACTGAAACAGTTCACTGTATTAGAAATAATGTTATTAGGAAAGATTTCAGAGTTTAGTATTATTTTACAAATTCAAAAAACTTGAGAAGTTTGATAAATCTATGAAATTGATGAGAAATTTCGATTTTCCGGAGCAATTAAAATTTTTAAGAAATCTAAAAGTATTGAAATATGTGCTAATCGCCACAAAAAAAACGATGACAAATTTTTGAAATTTCCAATTATATTTCATAATACGAAATTCCTCAGAATTTGAAAAATTATTCTATCACGGAAAATCTCGAAGTTCTCAAACTCAATGTATTAACAACAATTCAAAATACTAGGATGAAATATGAACATTTTGAATAACTTCAAATTTTGGGGCAATTCTGGAGTATTCTAGACTTCCGGAAAATTTTAATGGATAAATATTTTATGAAAAATTGATAACGAGTTCAAAATTGTTATACATATAATGGAAATCTAAGTGTAATATTTTAATAGGAGAAAAACACAAACCGACAAAAATTCGAAAAACTAATAAATTAATACACAATAAAAAATCACAACTTTGATACTTCAACTTCTGCAACCAAGAAAAACAGCCTCATTTTCCAACACTCTTCGCCACTTAAAACTGATCGCTCAAATTAAAGCAATCACTACAATAAAAATAAAACCGCAGCTCTCGGAATTTTCACACTTTTATTACAATGTCACGAATAGCTTCATCGCGTATCTTACAATGTCCATCATAAATTTTATACAAACACGATGCACTTCAAAATGTCCCTATTTCCGAACATTACAAAATTCGTCCCTAAAATCTCCCTGAATTTGCAAACAATAACTACAATAATCTACACCTCCCTTTCTCAAAGATTCGAGTATTAATGGAATGTGGATGCCCAATATAACAACGATACAGAAAAACAACATCTTTCAAAAAAGACTGAACGTAAAATCAAACTTCACCAGCCACACAATCTCTCGCTCAACAAATGAACAAAATAAACAAAAGGAGTAACATTCCTAACAAAACTACCATGATTTTTCTAAAACTACACTAAATTCGTTGTTATGAAACATAAATAGCTGCAACAATTATTTAAATGTACGTGAATTCCGATAACTTCGAATGACAATATTTCGTAAACATTTGTGCTCATCTATCGTGAAACGTAAGCCAAGATAAGAAAAATGGTACTTTTACGTCGATTTTGGCGCCGACGAATTTTTTTGGGCGAGTACTAAAATCGTCCGGGACAAAATTGATAACGATTTCTAACACGCGCAAGCGTGAAATGAATACTTTTCGCGCTCGTGGCGTAAAAATACTTCAAAAGCGCGTGAACGATTTTTTGGAAAGAGTTTCGAATTTATAAAATTCATTCGTAACATCGAGATCACAGTTTTCGGTATTTTCCTTCGCCGAACAACCATCGACAAATTCTGTCGACTAGGTACGCGAGAGCAAAATTTGCTATTAGCACTTGGATAAGCGTTTGGCGGAACTGTAAAAAATATTGTCAAATTGTTGAAAAGTGTTTGAAAAACTTAATATAGTCAAATTGTTGAAAAGTGTTTGAAAAACTTAATATAACTAAACATAATATAATGAAGCTTTAATCTTATGAGGGGATTTAGAAAATTCTAAAAATTTTTAAATTTGGTTAATTTCGGAAATTTTGTAAATTTTTCCAATTTTGAAAGTTTTAATTATGAAATTCTTGAAATCTTGACAATGTTGCAAAAATTAATACATTTGGGGAATTTTTTGTGAATTTTGATACTTTTGAAAAATGTGAAGATTTTGAATATTTAGATGATTATAATATTTCTGCAAATATTGAGAATGTTGGAAACATTCAAATTTTCGAAAAAGTTGTGAATTTTGATCATTATGAAATTTCGAAAATTTCTAGAGTCACGAAGATTTTCGAAATTTGAATTTTGATCATTATGAAATTTCGAAAATTTCTAGAGTCACGAAGATTTTCGAAATTTGGTAAACTTTTACAATTTTTAAATTTTAATTACCATGAAATTCTTGAAATCTTGACACTGTTGCAAAAATTAATACATTTGGGGAATTTTTTTTTGAATTTTGAAACTTTTGAAAATTCTAAAAATTTTGAATATTTAGATGATTGTAAAATTTCTGCAAATACTGAGAATGTTGGAAAAATTCAAAATTT
Source organism: Platygaster equestris (assembly GCA_030522785.1). Taxonomy (NCBI): domain Eukaryota; kingdom Metazoa; phylum Arthropoda; class Insecta; order Hymenoptera; family Platygastridae; genus Platygaster; species Platygaster equestris. The sequence goes on along the minus strand of JAPYZK010011210.1, from coordinate 4,255 downwards.
CGAAAATTTTGTAAATTTCGATCATTTTAAAATTTCGAAAATTTCTAGAATCACGAAGATTTTCGAAATTTTGTAAATTTTTACAATTTTGAAATTTTAATTATCATGAAATTCTTGAAATCTTGACACTGTTGCAAAAATTAATACATTTGGGGAATTTTTTGTGAATTTTGATAATTTTGAAAATTCTGAAGATTTCGAATATTTAGATGATCATACAATATCGGCAAATATTGAGAATGTTGGAAAAATACGAAATTCTGAAAATTTTGTAAATTTCGATCATTTTGTTGAAATTTCGAAAATTTCTAGAAATACAAACATTTTCAAAATTTTGGAGATATGGACAAAAATTTTCAAAAATCCTGAGAATTTCCAAAACTTGATTAATGTTGGACACTTCGTGAATTTCAAGAATTCCGAAAATTTCAAGAAACTTGTCAGTTTTGAAAGTACCAAAGAACTGCACAGTTTTTCAATTTCGAGAAAATCCAAAATTTGAATCACTTTGAAAATCCTGTGGTTTTAAAAATGTTCAATACTGTAGAGAATTTCGAAAATTTGTAGTATTTTTGAAATTTTCCAACGTTTCAAAATCTAGATATTTTCGAAAATTTTGATGATACGGAAATCCCGAAATTAGGAAAATTTTAAATATAATACATTAATTCCAAATATTTACTATTTTTATACTCACTTCACTCGGAAAATCAACAATTTCAAATTCGCTAGCAATGTCAGGCAAAAACCCACAAGCTAGTGCCAAAATGGCAGCGATGCTCCCTAAAATACTGTACAAAAGTGACTTGTTTTCCAACAAACTTTCCATGAAAGGTTGTCCCTGAAAAAATATTCACAAATTACACTATGCACGATTTTTCATTAAACTGGCAATATCTTATCAATAAATAAAGAGCCGTGCGAAAATTATAAGACATTTTATATACATTCTTTATTTCTGAATTCCTAATTTTCGTACTATATTTCAGAAATATAATATAAAAAGTCTTGTGTAATTTGTGCACGACTTCTAATTAGTTCTACTGATTTTACGGAATGATATTCCATGCCCGTTAATTATACACAAAAGCAATTTGTTTCAACGAGGGAAAACTCGCGAAATCATAATTTTGCTTACTCTATAATTTATTGCAAACGTCGAAACTTGAAGCGCCATTGAAACAATGTAAACTGTGCTGTTGATGATGTTGGCTTTGAAAGGTTCGTCCTCTTCTTCGGTCATTGAGTTCGTTGTGGCTGTAGCATTCACCGGTTTTTCTTCCCTGAAAATAAAACCAACATTTGTTAGAATATGACTCTCTAAATTTCGATTGTTCAATTTTCAAACTGTATACTTTTTAATTTTCGAATAAAACTTCAAAGTTGCAAAATTGAGATGTGAAAAAAAAAAAAAAAAAAAAAAAAAAAAAAAAAAAAAAAAAAAAAAAAAAAAAAAAAAAAAAAAAAAAAAAAAAAAAAAAAAAAAAAAAAAAAAAAAATGTCCAATCAAAATATCAAATGTCAGATTATTTTCATATTGGATATAACAAGCCAGTGTACACGAAAGTTTCGAAAATTTCTAATTTTCATATTGTATGTCTCCACATAAAAATTTCCATATATTTCTGAACTTCTAAATACCAAACATCTCGAATCCGGAAATTCAAGTTTTCATTTCCTCTAACTTCTCGTAACTTTCAAAAGTCGAAAAAACTCACTTCGGCGAAAAAACCCTGGCCTCCCGCACCATGTAAACAAGGCACAAAAAGTGCACAGCGAATTGCAACAAAACCGTCAAAATCGTGTACACGTTGAAAATGTTGGGAAGCGGGCGTTGCTTCGACAAACTTTTCAAAGGCTTCGAACACGATATGAACAAAAAACAGGCAGCCAAAAGAATTCCTTGCAAAGTCGCTTGGGCGTCGCTGAATTTAATCCCGTCCATGTACAGCACCGATTGACTGTAGGCGAGAATCAAAGCGTTCAACGCGAGAATTTTGAACATCTGCAACGTCGTCACCAACGTGCATCTTCCTTGTTTGATGACGTGACAAACTACGAACAAAAAAACATCATTATTAGAAAGATTATTTTTATCATTACGGTCATCATTGATGACGTTTTTGGGGCCAAAAATTTCGAATTCTCTAGGCTTCGAAACTTTGGAACTTTATAAATTTTGAAAAATTCCTTATAACTTGAGAATTCTTAGACATTCTTAAAAACATGAAATATTTCGAAACTGAAAATTTCAAAATCAAAAATTACAGTACTTTTAAAACGGCTAGAACTTAAGAATTCTTCAAAATATCCGAAATTTCCATACTTCGAAAATGGAAAAATGTACAATTTTAAAACTTCAATATTTTTTATAACTTTAAAAGTTTCTGACATTTTAGAAACTTTGAAATTCGGAATTTTTCGAAATTTCCGTAACAATAAAAAATTCTAAATCTTCAAATTAAAAAAAAACATCATTATTAAAATGATTATTGCTATTATTATGGTCATCATTGATGACGTTTTTGGGGCCAAAAATTTCGAATCTTCTAGACTTCGAAACTCTGGAACTTAATAAATTTTGAAAACTTCAAACATTCGAAAACTTTACAAATTTTAGACTTGACAATTTTCTAAAACTTGAAAATTCTCAGACATTCTCAAAACCTTGAAAAATTTCGAAATTAAAAATTTCAAAATCAAAGACTAGAACACATTGAAAACTGCCAAAACTTAAGAATTCTTCAAAATATCAGAAATTTCCGTACTTCGAAAATTTTAAAATGTACAATTTCAAAAATTCAACATTTTTCATGACTTCAAAAGTTTCTGACATTTTAGAAACTTCGAAATCCGGAATCTTTCGAAATTTCCGTAACAATACAAAATTCCAAAATTTCGAATTCGAAAAAAAAAAACATCATTATTAAAATGATTATGTTATCATTACGGTCATCATTGACTAAATTTTTGGGGCCAAAAATTTCGAATCTTCTAGGCCTCGAAACTTTGGAACTTTATAAATTCTGAAAACTTCAAACATTCGAAAACTGGATAAATTTTAGACTTAACAATTTTCTAAAACTTGACAATTCTTAAACATTCTTAAAAACTTGAACATTTTCAAAATCAAGGATAACAACACTTTAAAAACTGCCAAAACTTAAGAATTCTTTAAAATATCAGAAATTTACATACTTCGAAAATTGAAAAATGTACAATTTCAAAACTTTAACATTTTTTATAACTTCGAAAGTCTCTGACATTTGAGAAACTTTGAAATTTGGAATTTTTCGAAATTTCCGTAACATTAAAAAATTCAAAAACTTCGAATTCGAAGTTTTGGAATTCGAAAAAAACAAAAAACAAAAAAAAAAAAAGTGAGATCGGACTCACTGCACTGAATAGACGACAATTTGCTAGTAAAGGGCGCCGCGATTGAAGCGTCGCCCAATTTGACGACGACGCTTTGTTCCTGCTCTTCTATTTCCTTCAATAATTTCTGTAGTTTCGCCTGGGTGTTGTTCAAATGTTGTTGCCGTGGGTTGAGCCTTGGTCCATTCGACGGAGGTGGGTTGTTAGGGATGGTCGCGACAGCCGCTGGACTCTCGCGTTTTTCGGACATGCGTTCCGGGAGGCTCGACAGAATCGCGACACCTGCAAGTTTACGAAAAAAAATTGTGAATTTCCAAAACTCGCCAGATCAAACTCTTCTGCAATTAAAAAATTTCTCTTCAGTTCGTATCGATGTCTGTATTTTTCAAAATATTTCATTAATTCCGAAAAATTTTTTAATTTTTTCCCATCATTTCGAAGTCTTCTCAACACTTGCTACTCTCTTTTTGTGGAGAATATTATTTTTATTTTCAGTTTCATTATTATTTTGATCATATTTTTGCCAGGCCACAGAGAGATTTTGATCAAGGAGGGGAATTTTCGTTTCAATACAAAATTTTTACCAATTTGAATACACAATTTTCAAAATACTTTATTAATTTCGAAAAATCTAAAATTTTTTTCCCATCATTTCGAAGTCTTCTCAACACTTGTTACTATCCTTTTGTGGAGAACATTATTTTAATTTCCAGTTTCATTATCATTTTGATCATATTTTTGCAAGGCCACGGCCAAGATTTTGATCAAGGAGGGGAATTTTCGTTTCTATACAAAATTTTTACAAATTTGAATACACAATTTTGGAACAATTTCCATTATTCACACAACAAAATTTGAAACGGAAACTGCCTCCCTCCCC
>JAPYZK010011200.1:0-12283 GCA_030522785.1 Platygaster equestris | reverse complement strand
CCCTAGTGATTTTAGTTTTTATATAAAAACTTGATGAAAGATTTTTATCAAAATTTTTACAAGGTCGATTTTATGAAAGTTTTATAAAATTTGCATTTCCTATATTATAAGAAACGCAAATTAAAACCACTCTAACAGTGATTTTATAACATAAAAGTTTTCTGAAAAAAATTTTTTGCGTAACAATTTTTTTTCAACATTTTTAAAAATATGCAAAAATTTTTCTAACCTTTTTTGGGATCATTTTGCTAACGTATATACATTTTTCATTAGTTTATGAGGCTCTAGCTCACATTTCGTTTCGAAAGAAATTTAAAAATTTTTTGGAGGCAGTGGGATTTGAACTTGCGACCTTGGCATCAGAAATCTGATAGTCAACTTTCTTGTCCATCAAATCTATGTCGATTTGGATGCTTATTTTGAATTTGAGTTAAAGAATTTTCAAATTCTATAAAATCGTATGTTTTTACGTTTTATAATTGCTAAAAAATGTTACGAACATGATTTTTTATTCCTTTGTGTAATAAAAATGTATCAAATATTACTATAAGAGAAATTCCTTATATCAGGAAAGTTTTTTTTTTTTATAAAAATATGAAACTTTTTATAAAAATCGCGAAGTTTTTATAAAAATAAAGGTTTTATAAGAAAATTTGGAGACTTTCAATTGTTTTCATAAAAAAACAGATGAATTGTATCAAAATTTCGACAGATTTTAGAGAAAAAATTTTTCGTATAAAGTTTTTATAAAACCACTTTATAAAAATCGAGAATTTTATACAACTTTCATAAAATCGACCTTATAAAAAAAAAAGAATTTTTATAAATAATTCATCGATTCTATAAAAATTTTGCCTGTTTTTATAAAAACTACAATCACTAGGCTAACTGTGAATGGAATCGATAATTCTTCATAATGTACATGTAAAAGGAGTTCAAAAAGTTCCATATTGATATACACATTAGGTTACGTCAATTATTCTGATAATCGAAATGGGGTTCGATGAGTTGCGCGGTCTTTCGTGCCAGACGCCAATAAAGCCTAGATCGCGGTTCACCGACGTGTCAAATCTCGTTCGCTTTGATTTACTAACACGAAAAGCTCTTTGATATTCCTCTGTGTAATTTCAACGGAGCGGCTACAGCTGCATGTTAGCTAGGTTATCATTCTAGGCTAATGTTCTTGTCGGATGTGCAATGGATAATTGTACGTTTGACTTCCGAAACTCGGATTTGATGAATTTCAGTATCGAATATGAACCAAATTATGATCAATGATAAATTTTTAAATTGTTTAAATTTTGGAAAAAAAAACTAAATTTCCCAAAAGATAGATTTTCATAACATATAATATTTCGTGAAAAATAAATAAATAGCGTTCAAGAAGTTACTACATTGATAAGCGAACGTGGATTTTGCAAAATTCCTAGATTACGAAGTATTTACAGATTAAGGAAATTAAAAATATTAAGTTTCAAGAAACTACTGAAATTTGGAAAGTCACTGGAATTGAAATACAGTTTAAATAATAACTAGATTTCAATACGGAATAGCAATGAAAATAGATAAAAAATGGAGCATATTTTCCTGGAATTATGATATTTTGGTGATTCTACATAGTTTTTCATCACTCGTCGAGTCTGTAATTAATACAGTTTAATGATTCGTTAATTTTTGACGTACTTTTGGAATTCGATTTTTCCTCAAGTACTTCATGACGATGAACTAAATCATGATCAGTGATGAATTTTTGAATTTCACAAATTTTGGAAAAGAAATACATTTCCCAAAAGACATATTTTTATAACTTATAATATTTCGTAAAAAATTAATCGCGTTCAAGAAGTTACTAGATTGATAAGCGAACGTGGATTTTGCCTAGATTACGAAGTATTTCCAGATTGAGGAAATTTAAAATATTAAGTTTCAAAAAACGACTGAAATGTGGAAAATCACTTACGGAATAGCAATGAAAATAGATAAAAAATGGAGCATATTTTCCTGGAATTATGATATTTTGGTGATTCTACATAGTTTTTCATCACTCGTCGAGTCTATAATTAATACAGTTTAATGATTCGTTAATTTTTGACGTACTTTTGGAATTCGATTTTTCCTCAAGTACTTCATTTGGCTATTTACCTTGGATGTTTATATTTGAACAGAGCTAGTTGCCTATTGAATAGTCAACTATGGAATTTGCATAGTCTAACGTCAGGGTGTTCAACGAACATAGAGCGTATTTCTCTTTCTCGGCGATGAGCGATATTTGGCCGGGATCCAGAGATGCAAACTTCATTTTTATACATCGGAATACCCATCGCTTAGTCTCCGGCGCGTGTCAAGATTATCGGGAAATGACTTTCATCGCGCTACACAAATATTTAACGAGTTATAAATATGCTTCGTTTAAACTGACGGACGAAAAATTGTTGGAGTGATTGGGATAATTTTCTTCGCTTCTTTATGTAGCGTTTTTTGTAGCTAGAAGTATTATGAAGGAGGAAAAAATTACGAGAGCTAGAACGAAAAAAAGATGAGTTTTGAAATTACGAAATTTTGATTTCTTTTCAATTTCTGAAGTTTTGAAAGTTTCGAAAATGTTGGAAGTCTTGAGAATTTTTCAGAATTTCGAAATCTTATGAAATTTGAAGTTCAGACGTTGTTGAATTTGAGAATTTCCAAATTTTTAGAGCTTTGAACCTTAAAAGTTTCTACATATTTGAAGTTTTAACGTATTTACGTGGATGTTTAAGTTGCGAAGTATTTTTGAATTTTAAATAATGTTGAAGTTTGAAAGTTGTTAATTTTTTGGATTTTTCAAGTTTCGGAAATTCCGAAGGTTCTAAAGTTTTGATAATTTTGAAATTATTGTGGTATTTCAAAGTTATGGAAATGTAAGAAGTTCTGCTGTTTTAGAAATTCGAACTTTTGGAGTATTTTCAAGAATTTCGAAGTTTTAAACAATGTTGAAGTTGACAAATTGCTGACAATGAGTTTTGAATTTTCTAAAGTTTTGGAAGTCCCGAAAGTTCCGAAGTTTCGAAGTTTCAGAAATATCAAAACTTTGGTGTCTCGAAGTAACGAAAATTTCAGAAGTTTCCTTGTTTTGAAGTTTCCAAAAATTATGTTTCATTAAAAATATATTTCGTCAAGAAAATCTTATCGGTAAATAATTAATAACTGCAACATTGATAAAAAATTAATGAGTTGACCTAAAGAAACGACATTAATGTACCTGCAAATGTCATTGAATGACAAATGCAACGAAAATGCAAATAATCGCTCAACATTATTTTTCTTCTTCACGAGTATCGAAAAATCTTTCGAGTTTGACTTTACGTAAACAAAGTCCCTCGCAGCATTTCATGAAAATTAAATCTTCTGCTTCAAACAGTGCCGTTCCTAAGGAAATTTCCCGCGATATAGTATTTTATGCAGACTATTTGATGCGAAACGGTAATATCGCGAAGAAAGAACGAAACGAAATAGTCTTGTGGCGCTTGTTTATTTTTACTTCGTCTCTTCCCTTAGCGGAGAAAAATTAAATTCGTCAAGTTGAAAAAGCCGACGCGAGGGCATGAATTCACTGTACACGTTCTTCCGGGATTAAGTGAATGTCTGCGTTTCTATCCGAGTACACGAAACATTGTAAACGTTGACGTACTGTCATCTCGTAGTTTTTTTACATCTCAATTTCATCCTCCTTTGAAAAAATGATATTTTTGCGAATACACTTGACGTTCCGGAAATATAGAATGGAATTAAGACTTGCGACTTGCACTCAAAGGCCGATGATTATGAATCAGGGAAAAAATACGGGTTCAATTTTGCGTTGAATTCGCATTTTCCTGCGATTTCCAGGGAGTAGGAGAGAAAATTTGAATAATATGCGTGTAGTTGAATTTGAAACTGTTTTGGGGTCATTTTGAGAATGACCCCAAAAATTATAATTATAATTATAATCATTTTATTTTTATTTTATTATTCATTTTATAATTGCCTTTATAATTATTTCCCGATTTATTTAATGTTCATGTACTTCATTTTTATGTGTTTGCCATACTAAATGCAAATGCAACATTTCCCTGAAAATTTTGAGCTGACCGATGTTGTATGGTAATTATTTTATTGACGTGAAAAATAATTTTGATTTTTTTCCATAGTATATCAAGTAGTCTGTAAAATGAAACCATCTCTGGTTTTACCATTATCACACCTGTTACGTGATTTCTAAACACCTTATGTTTCTCTAATAACAAGCACGTAGTCAGGGGGGGGGGGGGGCTGAGGGGGCTGAAGCCCAATCCGAAATTCTGGAAAATTTGAAAATTTTATACCAGTGTCAAAAAGTATATTTTGGAAAAAATAGGTAAAAAATACTGATTTTCACTAGTGTCAAAATTTTCGAGAAACTTGATAATTTTTAACATTTTCAACATTTCAGGAATTTCAACAATTTTGGGAATTTTGAGAGTTTGGAGGATTTCAAGAATTTTAGATGTTTTTAGAAGTTTGAAAATTTAGAAATTTCAAAAATTTTAGGAATTTCGAAGTTGTAAAAAAGTTTTAAAATTCTAAAACTGCATAATGTTTTCATAATTCTTGAAATTACGAACATTTTACCAATTCTTAACATCTCGAGAAACTTGATAACTTAAGATATTTCTAACATTTCAAGATTTTGAACAATTTTGAGAATTTTCAAAAATTAAAGTATTTTAAGAGTTTCGGAAATTATTGGAATTATGAAAAATTAAAGAATTCAAAAATTTTTTTAAATTTAAAGGTTTTGTAAAAGTTTCAAGTATTCTCGAAATTTACAATATTTTTATTATTCTTGAAATTATTAAAATTTTACGTATCCTTCACATTTCGAGAAACTTGATTATTTGGAACATCTCAAGATTTGTAATAATTTAGAGAATATCGAAAGTTTTCAGTATTTTTGTACGATATTTCCAAAAATTTTAGAAACTTCAGAGTTTTGAAAAAGTTTTGAAAATCTTGAGAATTAAGGCAGTTTCGATAATAGTAAAATTTGGAAAATTTCACGAATTTCTGAAATTTCGAGGAACTTTTGTTCAGTTGAAACATTTTCATTTCATTTCAAGATTTTCGGCTATTTTGATGAATTTCTAAGTTCAGTGGATTTCCAAAATTATTGGAATTTTCAAAATTTTTAAAACTTCAAAATTTTTTATTATTTCAGAGATTTGAAGAAGTTTTGGAAATTCTGAAAATTTACAATACTTCGATAATTATTGAAATTCCGAAAAAATTTCAGAAATACCAGAGTTTCAAAAGTTGCAAAAATCTTGAGAATTAAGGCAATTTCAATAATAGTGAAATTCGGAAAATTCCACGACTTCCTAAAATTTCGAGAAACTTTTGTTTAGTTGGAACATATTCATTATATTGCAAGATTTTTGGCTATTTTGATGAATTTCGAAGTTTAGAGGATTTCCAAAGTTATTGGAATTTTCAAAATTTTCAAAACTTTAAACATTTTTATCATTTCAGAGATTTGAAGATTTTAAAATTCTGAAAATTTACAATACTTCGATAATTATTGAAATTCCGAAAAAATTTTAGAAATACCAGAGATTCAAAATTCGCAAAAATCTTGAGAATTAAGGCAGTTTCAATAATAGTGAAATTTGAAAAATTCCACGGATTCCTAAAATTTAGAGAAACTTTTGTTTAGTTTGAACATTTCCATTATATATCAAGATTTTCGACCATTTTGGTGAATTTCGATGTTTAGAGGATTTTCAAAATTTTCAAAATTTTTGGAATTTTCAAAACTTTCAGAATTTAAAAATGTTTATAATTTCAGATTTTAAAAAGTTTTGGACATTCTGAAAATTCACAGTGCTCCGATAATTATTAAAATTCCGAAAATTTTACGAATTTCTGAAACTTTGAGAAACTTGATTCATTTCGAAATTTTGAAAATTTCAAGATTCTCAACAATTTCGCAAATTTTCAAAGTTTGGAGTATTTCGGGAATTCCAAAAGTCTAGAGAAATCTGACAATTTGAAGAATCAGAAAATTTTGAAATTTCAGAGATTTGAACGAGATAAGAACGTTCTGAAAATTCCGAGAATGCATAAAATGTTCACAATTCCCCAATAAAACTTTATTTTTTAAACTTGTTGACTGAGTTCCGAGTAAAAAACACCTTAGCCCCCTCCGAACGAAATTTCTGGTTACGTCCATGTCTAACAACATCAAGAAGCTAAAATTCCCGGATAAAAGCTGTCGGGAGTACGTCGAGAATTTCTAAAGACGTAGTTCGCGCAGGAAATGGAAGGCGCGACTGATGCAATAGAGGAGCGGGGTGTTTTGTGTTCCTCCCGAAGAATGCTCCTAAACAGGAAGTTCGGTCAAAGAGATTAAATAGCTCAATGCATGTACGTGAATGCAAATACAGGCCGTATAATGATGCGCATATATACGTATGACGTAGCTTTAGAACATTGGAAGGGCATAAAAGACGACGCGATGCAATTAAACCGCGCTGTGTTCGAAAGCTCGAAAGATGCAAATTGATTGCCATTAAGACCGAGGATGCTGGAAATTGATTGCTTGACTTTTCGGTCAATTATTTTGGGGGGGGTTAGCTGATTTTCACTCGAAATTAATTCAACAAAGTTGAAAAGTAAAGTTTTATTGGAGAATTATAACAATTTCGTAAACTCTCAGAATTTTCATAAGTGTTTTTGAAATCTCTGAAATTTTCAAAATCCTCTAGACTTTGAAATTCATCAAAATAGTCGGAAATCTTGAAATATATTGAAAATGCTCCAACTAAACGAAAGTTTTTCGAAATTTTAGAAATTCGTACAATTTTGAAAATTTCAAGAATTCCGAAAACTGCCTTAATTCGCAAGATTTTCGAAACTTTATTGAATCTCTGAAATTTTTGAAATTTTTTCTAATTCTGAAAATTGTCAAAGTACTGAGAACTTTCGAAATTCTGTTAATTGTTGAAAATCTTGAAAAGTTAAGAATTATCAAGTTTCTCGATATGTGAAATTGTGAAGAATTTGTAAAATTTTCGTAATTTCAAGAACTATGAAAATATTTTGAATTTTAAGAATTTTTGGAACATTTAAAAATCTCTGATACTCACCCAAATTTTGAAGTTCTCGAATTTTCCGAAATTCCAATAACTTCCAAAATCCTTGAAATACTTCAAACTTTGAAAATTCTCAACATTGTCAAAAATCTTGAAATGTTGAAAATATTTCAAATTATTGAGTTTTTCGAAATGTCAGGAATTCGGAAAATTCTCGTAATTTCAAGAATTATGAAAATATTGTAACTTTTCAGAATTTTTAAAAATTTTTAGAACTTCGAAATTTTCAAAATTGTTCAAATTCAAAAAATTTTAAATCTTCTAAAAACTTGTAAGATCCTCGAAATCTCCCAAATTCTGAAAATTCCCAAAATTATTGAAAATCTTGAAATGTTGAAAATGTCAAAAATTATCAAGTTTCTCGAAAACTTTGACACTCGTAATAATCAGTATTTTTTTACTATTTTGGTTACGCGCTTGAAACGACTGAAATAACTTTTTATACTCCCGAAATCTACCTCCTGCATATTTTATCGAATTATTGCACTTTTAAAACTCCTGACAGAACATTTGTATAAATACCAAAAAAAAAAACATTACAATTCTGATGAAAAAATATAAAAAGTTTTTCTGTTATCCTCGAACTTCTCACGGGAAAAAAAAATCCCGCCGACGTGAATCGTCCGATAGTTATGCTCGTTTAAACGCGCGAAACAATAAGCAAACACGGGGTAATCCGGGCAAGAAAACGCGAGTCCGTCCGTATTTAATCCGGCGTCTCGGCATTGATTGGTATTGGAAAGTTGCGGTTCACCTCGAGTTCGGGGATTGACGCCGGTGCGAATAACATCATCAAACCCGCCAACTCGGGAACAAATCGAACCCGACGCTTTTTATCGCCCCGATGTTCTTAATCGCCAACTTTTTTATCGCCGGAAAGTTTAAGTTCCTGTCGACTTTTATTGCTGACTCGACGTTCAACGTAATTTTAGATTCGTTTCCCTACCCCAGTGGCGCAGTGAAAAAGGGGTTGAATATCGGGAGAGCCTAGACCCCCTTCCCTGGAAAGTTATTGGAGTTCGGGTTTTTGAAATTTCTGCTGCAAAAAGTGTCCAAAAATGAACAGTTTATGGGTTATATTTTTACGTAACTTTTTGGAGTTACGAGCTTTTATGTTTTAGGAGATTTTTAGAATGTATTGAAGTTTTAAGGAGTTTCTTGTGGTTCTTCGTGAATTTTGCAAATATTCACGCCAATTGAAGGTTAGCCCTGAAATTTGAGAGTGAGCTTAAAAGTTAAATGTTACATTTGAAGGTTAACGCTCAAAAAGTAAAAGGTTGCTGCAGTTTTGTGTAACTTTTTCTTCAGATTTTTGCACCCTCAAATTACAATCCAAAATTTACGTCTTCGACAATTTTCATCATCCCCCCTCGAAATATTTCCCTTGCCGCGCCATTTCCTCCGTTCTTTCCCATGTTGATTCAAAATGAAATTTCTCTTGTGCAAGACGCAATTCATAGCGCGATATGTTACTATTAAGATCTTGAATTTCGTTAATGGAATCTGTTTGTTGCCGGTCGACTGCACGAATCTGCGAATGAAATATATCGGTGATGGATGAGTCGCTCGAGTGCGAGAATTTATGTATGTGCTAGAGATTCATGTGGATATTGTGTCAGATTCGCAATTTTCGTTGATACAAACGGCGGAATATTAATTGAATCAGTTCGCTCATCTACACATTAAAACCCGAAATTGATGAACATTGTTACGGAGCGACTGTTGATGGTCTGATTCAGGTTGGGAATCTGAACTCAATGAGTGATGACGCGACTCCAGAGATTAAGTTCGGTGATTCGTACTATTGGACGAGATTTGCTAGCTTGTTATTCGGACCATGATCAATAGCCATGACAAAAGGTGGCAATTACGCTCTTATCTTTTACGTAATTGTGATATGGATGCACAAACATAAATAACCTGCATCGATTACGAGAGTCATGTTTTCTGTTTCAGTTCATGGCATCAGGAGGCTGAATTGTGGACGTGGTCATGGCTAATTACACTGGGGTGAGTACATTATTGAACTTTATGGGGATTTTATTTTTGGGTTTTTGTTATGTTGTGAGTGGAAAAATTTTTTCAGCGGAGATTTACGAATTTTTGAGGGGTTTACAAGGATTTACATGTCAGGAGTTAGGTTCTAGGAGTTTTAAGATAAATTTTAACATTCTTCGTATTTTCACAAGTGCGACAAAAAAGTGTCCTGTAACACAGAATTTTTATTGTTGTCAGCAATTTTATTTTGATGAAGTTCTAGTTTTTATAAAAACCTTATGAAAAATTTTGTAAGTTCGGTTTTGTAAAAGTTTTATAAAATTTGCATTTTTTGTAAAGAGGTTTTGTAAAAGTTTTATGAAATTTGTATTTTTTATAAAGTTGTTTTATAAAAGTTTTATAAAAAAAATTTTGTATACAAAATTTTTTTCAACATTTTTAAAAAGATGCAAAAATTTTTCTTACCTTTTTCGGATCATTTTGCTAAATGATTCAAAATTTGAGGCTCTAGCTCAAATTTCATTTCGGAAGAAATTTAAAAATTTTTTGGAGGCAGCGGGATTTGAACTTGCGACCTTTGCATCAGAAATTCGATAGTCAACTTTCTTGTGCATCAGATCTATGTCAGTTTGGATGCTTATTTTCAATTTGAGTTGAAGAATTTTCAAATCCTATGAAATCATATGTTTTTACGTTTTATAATTGCTAAAAAACGTTAAGAACATGATTTTCTATTCCCTTGTGTAATAAAAACGTATCAAATATTACTATAAGAGAAATTCCTTATATCAGGAAAGGTTTTTTCATAAAAATATGAAACTTTTTATAAAAATTGCGGAGTATTTATAAAAATAAAGGTTTTATAAGAAAATTTGGAGGCCTTCAATTTTTTTTATAAAAAAACAGATGAGCTGTACAAAACTTTTGACAGATTTTGTAAAAAAATTTTTTGTATACAGTTTTTATAAAAAAACTTTATAACAATCAAAAATTTTATATAACTTCTATAAAATCGACTTTATAAAAAAAACGAATTCTTATAAATATTTTACTGGTTTTATAAAAATTTTGCCTGTTTTTATAAAAACTACAATCACTAGGGAAATCGTATAAAACTGTAAGTTAACTGAAAATATCTACGTAACACTATAAAATACTCTAAAATTACCCAAACAATCCCATTTCTTCTCACATATGAAAAAACCTTAATTTAATCACGTATTTTCCTCTTTTTCTTCTCTACTCACCCCTAAAAATTACATTAGACGTTTTGGCCACCCTAAATAAGAACACAAACCTGACTACTTTTTTTTATTGCCACTTATACTTATCGCGATGGCAGAGAAGCGAATAAAACAGACACTTATTCCGTATATCAGTACACTTTATCATCATTTTATTTTCCTTAATATCTCGGATCGCCCTGTATGCGTCTGCTTTATGGAATACCCATGGCATTTTTTGCAATTTTTATGCTGGTGTGATTCAATTTCGACTCGTGGTCGTCTTTTCTTTTTTATGAGAAAAAAATTGAGGAATATACGGTAAATATTTTTTTTCCAAAGAAATTCAGCAGTTTACTTAATACTGTTCGTGATAATACATACCTGCAGCTATTGAAAGCTTCATCGAGTTAAAAGTTCAACTCCCCTTGCACGATATTACTATTAAGTGAGGAAATGAATGTTGGGAAGTTTGATTGAACATAAGATAGTGTCTGCATGGAGCTTTGAAAAATTTTTCACTTCAATTCGAACGATTGATGAACGTTCAACTCGATCAAGTATAGTATTCTTAATAGAATTCTAGATCGAACACGTTTTCATTCACTCAGTAGAAGTCGGAAAATTTAGCATTCACACTGACCGAAACACAAATAGTTTATTAGATTTCGTAAAATGGAGGTTTAAATCTTTTTTGCGGAGATTTATGAATTGGGACACTGTAATTCGATAGCGCAAAGCTTTGGAATCGGTACCACAAAGTAAACTCCCCTATTAATCTCGGAATTGGGCTGGTATAAGCGTAGAGTATTCAGGGTTGATGTATAAAGCTGTCGATATCACGAGAGTGGGTTAATGCTAACCGCAATACATAAAGCTTAAGATACCCTGACGGTCTTTTTCCCTTGTTCTGGTTCGCGTAAATAAGACTCCCCGGCTTTATTTTCAATCATTTTGATTGTTATCAATCTTGGAAAGGAGACAAATATTTCCGCAGATGAGAAACGAGGGAAGTCTGCAAAAATACTTTTAGACGAGGTTTTTGAGGAACGTTGTGCGCTGTTTTTCGTACTCTATCTGACTTCAGAATATATTGCTGTACAGTATTTTCGAAAATTCTTTAATTCCAGACAGTCAAACATATCAAACGATCTGGATGCGACAACATTTTTCGTTGTTTCATTATCTAAACACCATTTTTCGTAAACAAGTCATACATTCCCCGAGAAACGTCAAGGAATGATGCTTCAGAAAAACACCCCCGAAAAACCGGCGGGGCGTACCTACAAGGGAGCTTTATTTTTAGCCCGTAATATTAGCCCTTAATCGAGCACGTAGCCAGGGAGGGGGCTGAGGGGGCTGAAGCCCTCCCCGAAATTCAGGAAATTTGAAAAATCTGGCACAGTGTCAAAAAGTATATTTTGAAAAAATAGTTATTAATACTGATTTTCACAAGTGTCAGAATATTCGAGAAATTTGATAATTTTTTAACATTTTCAGCATTTCAAGATTTTCGATAATTTTGAGAATTTTGAGAGTTTGGAGGATTTCGAGAATTTTAGATGTTTTTAGAAGTTTGAAAATTTCGGAATTTTAGTAATTTTAAAAATTTCGGAGTTGTAAGAAAGTTTTGAAATTCTGGGAATGCATAATATTTTCATAATTCTTGAAATTACGAAAATTTTACGAATTCTTAACATGTTGAGAAACTTAATAACTTGGGATATTTCTAACATTTCAAGATTTTTAACAATTTTGAGAATTTTTAGAAATTACAGTATTTTAAGAATTTCGGAAATTATAAGAATTGTGTAAAATTCAAGAATTTCAAAATTTTCGTAAATTTCAGAGATTTGTAAAAGTTTCAAGAATTCCGGAAATTTCGATATTTTTATTATTCTTGAAATTATTAAAATT
>JAPYZK010011197.1:0-12279 GCA_030522785.1 Platygaster equestris | reverse complement strand
TTTTTCGTCTTATATTTTTTCGTAATTCACCGTGCACGTTTTTTCGGTGAGTTTTGGTGCTTTCTACAATAATAAAAAAACTAGGTTAGGATTTGAAAGAAATAAATACGAAAATATATCAATCGAAGACAAGTAAATATGGAAAAATTCGTAAACGAGATTTGTTTATTTTGTGATTTGTGATTAACTTGACAAATAACATATGTACAATTAGATTATAATCATAATAAAAGATTAATTTGTTCTTTATCTAAAAAAATGTGTAAATACATACACTTATCTTAAACATGAACAGAATTTATTCCGATACATTTGTTAGTAATAAATTGTTCATTTTTGGTTTATAAATTGCATTTCAAAGTGTTTAATCATCAATAATTCACTTTTTGTTTGTTTCTGAAAGTTTCGAATGTAATTGACAATTAGCATTTTGGCGTTTTTTATTGGGGGGCTTCACCCGAGGTCGATGCTAGTCAACTGGCATGACACCTGTTTTTTGTTTTTTCTTTAAACCTAGGATACATTTTTATTTCATGATAAATGTGGCAAATGGAAATAATAATGATATTCATATTATAATTTCTTTTAAAGTAATATTGACCAAATACAAACAGAATTGATTCAAATGAATTTATTATTAGTCACAAATTGTTGGTTATTCATTTGTTGATTCCATTTCAATTTTTTGTATGTTTATAAATGTTAATAAAATGTTATTTCGAATCAACAAATTATTGAATTTTATTGTATTTTTTAATTTTGATTTTAAAATTTAAATATTTAATTTCATCAATTCCAATTCAAACATTGAAAATTTTGATCTTATTGGAATTTCATGATTTTAATTTGAAAGTCGGTATTTTGTTTCACATTAAATTTTTCAATTTTGATTTAGAAGTGAAAAGTTTCGATTTCATTAAATTTTTGGATTATAATTTAAAAATTGAATTTCTAAATTTCATCTCATTTCCAAATTTTCATTTTAAAAACAAAATTTAAATAGTATTCAATTTTTTGAATTCAATTTAAAAATTGAAATTTTCAATTTTATTACTTTTTTCAATTTTGATTCAAAACTAAACATTCCCAGTTTGAAATTTTTCAAATTCCCTCATTTTGAAACTTTCATTTTGATTTCATCAATTCGATTAAATTAAAACGTCACGAAATTAAAATTTTCAACAATTGTATCCACAAAATTTAGAAATTAGACATTTATAAACCACAAAATTAAAAAAAACAAATTTCATAATTCAAAATTTACAGAAATACATTTGAATATGCTCACTTCAAAAAATCATTCAAGTAAATTTTGTTGGCCATTAATTTTCCCGTAACACTAGAACCCTAAATTTAGTAAAATATTTTCAAAAAACGAATTTTCCCTCAAGATTCCAGAAATGTCTGGCAAAAAAGTGTTGGTAATCGGAAGTGGGGGAAGAGAACACGCGATTTGCTGGGCACTGGCAAAATCGGAAAGAGTAAACTTCATTCCTTATCAAAATTTTCATAATATAAATTCCAAAACAGTGTTGAATTTATAAATTTCTCCACAGGTTGACAAAGTTTATGTTGCTCCTGGAAATCATGGTATATCTACTGAAAACAAAGTCGAAATAGCGGATATCAATGTAAAAAACAACAAAGTTAGTAATTTCTATTTTTAAACGCATTTTATTATCAAATTAATTAAATTCTTTGACAAGTTTCAATTTATTGATCGGGATGAATTTTTTACTAGAAAAGTCTCTATGAAATTGAAAAATATGTTTCAATACTTACATTCTATCTATTAATACTGTGTATTTTGATGCTAATCGATTTCAATGAGAACATATCGATTGAATTGATAATTACACAAAATATATTGATTATTATACAAATGTGTCAATTGAATCTATAATTATCCACTTGTATAAATCAAATCGATTATCATCCAAATATATGTATCGATCATGACACAAATGTATCAGATGTTATCTGTTAAACAATTAATATGATACATTTATTTTATGTCGATCGTATACAAATAATTTTTCTGAAATTTGCTGAGAAGTGGTGCTTTCCGTGCTTAAAAAGAGGAGCGGAAATGGTTTTTTTCCGAAGGGTGATTGGTGGACAGCGGTGAAATGTTTTAAGCGGCAGTGAAATGTTCTGAGCGATAGTGAAAGATCAATTTCACTGCTTAGGCAGTGAAAAAAACAAAATGGCGCCCACCAAGATGGCGTCTTGTTTTGACAGTTCTCATAGGGGCCATTCATAAATCACACCCCCCCCCCCCCCCCCCCTTACGTGACGCTTTTTCGTATGCTTGTAACATTGACGATGACACACAGGTAACCCCCACTAAGTATCACATGATTTATGAACGGCCCCATATGTAAACATACAGTTAAATATTTTACATTCGATAATTCTGAACAATAAAACAATGAAGTGCAGAATTCAGTGAAGTGTCAGGATTCAGTGAGTGTTCCCCTCTGATATTCCCATAATCGAAAAAGTGATAAACAACAGGTGCGCGGTGCACCGATTCGAAAAAGAGCAATCTCCGCTTCCCTTTTTAAGCCCGACAAGCACCACTTCTCTGCGCAAATTTCGGAAAAAGTACTGTATGCAACTCGGAGCGGATGCTTTTTTTACTCGGCGATAGTTTTTGCGGCCGAGACTTCGCCTTGGCTACGTCTTGGCCGCAAAAACTGTCGCCTCGTAAAAAAGCATCTTTCCGCTCCTCGTTACATAATGTACTATTTCATATTTTTGAACCGTAAGTTCATTCAAATCGATTCGTGCATCGATATATATCGATAAAAGTACAGTCGTAAAAATATATCGATAGACATCAATGTAACTTGTTTCATATTGAACGTATATCAGTGGCGAATCCACGGGGGGGGGGGGGGGGATTGGGGCAATTCCCCTCCCCCAAGAACGCCAAAATCCTAAAGGTTTCGTCAGGTTAGGTTAGGTTAGTTAACATCAACCTAACCCAGTCCCCCGCAAGAATCGTCTCTGGATCCGCCACTGATATCGTACTAATAATACGGATATTAATGTAAAGAACAACAAAGTTAGTAATTTCAACTTTCAAACACATTTATTCTAGAGTCAATTAAATTCTGTAACAAATCATTTCAGTTTATTAATCAGGGTAAATGTTTTACTAAAAAGTCTTTATGAAATTGACAAAAATGCCTCAAAGTTAGAATGTGATAAATTTATATTGTGTCTTCCGATGAACATTAATTTCAACGAAAATATATCGATCAAACCGATTATGGTACAAATATGTCGATTATTATACGAACATGTCGATTGCATTGATAATTATGCTGATCTATAGATCAAATCGATCGTTATACAAATACATCAAAGACTCGATAGCTATCGATTAGTATCGATTCATCAGTCGATAGAATACATCGATTTTATATTGACCATATCAAATCGATAGTCATGTACTTGATCGATTAGGCTAATTCAATCGATTCTTCGATCGATATATATCGAAAAAGAACACAACCGTAAAAATATGTCGATAGGCATCAATGTAACTTGTTTAATCCCAAACTTGAATAAAGTCAACCATTACATCGATGCATGCATCAATTTTTTTTATTTGTAGCGAATTTTTAATTATATCTATGGATCGATACAATAAATTGAACTCATTAATTATATCGATATATGTTGATCATGTTATTGAGAGTATCGATATTCACATCGATACTCTCTATTATATCGATTTATATACGATGTTATCTATATTTTACCGATATATGTCAATTTAACCATACTGTCGATGTATCTCGATTATACTTATTGTTAAAGTATGTATATGCGCGGAGCAATTCATTTTAGTGTATTGGTATGACTGCCGGTAAGTGGCGCCGCTGGTGCAGCTACGGGTGCTGCACTGTACTAACAAGATACTCTAAGAGTGCGGAAGTTGTGCATTAAAATAAAAAGTAAAAACGACCAATAACTCTCGCCTACGTGATTACACCCGATGCCAAATAACAACACTTATGTACTATTGTACATACATCGATTTTTATACCGATGATTGGAAAAAATAATACATGAATCGATTCTAAACGATACCCAAAAATTATGTACTTCTGCACAAATGATTCTGACTCTCTTACCATTGGTGTAATTTCGAAATCCACGAACGATCTATTTCTTCAGAAATGTACAGTGTGTTCCATAAATGCCTTCACCTATCGATATATCGGTATTGTATCTTGGGTATATCCATATATAGCAGATTTCACATTGTCGCTTATGGGCGATCGCTTTATTTCGATATATCGATAGGTGAAGGCATTAATGGAACATACTGTATTAACTTGGCAATACTTTTCCCTCGAACCAGGATATTGTCGAATGGAGCAAACAGAACGACATAAATTTGGTCATCATCGGGCCGGAAAATTTTCTGGCGGGCGGTTTAGCGGACGAGTTAAAATCCCATGGAATACCATGTTTCGGGCCGGGGAAAATACCGGCGCAAATAGAAACGGACAAAAACTGGTCCAAGCGTTTCATGGACAACCACGGAATCCCCACCGCGAGATGGAAAAGTTTCACGGACGCTGAAGAAGCGAAAACTTTTATCAAAGAGTAATTGTTGGCATTTAATATACAAGTTATCTATTGATAGATCTATTTATTTAGTAATTTATGGATCTATACTGAGTTTATAGACCGACAGAAAACATTCGACGGTCGGTAAAATAGGATCCGCATTATCTACGGTCGATAAAGTAGTTGTTTATTACTATCAATCGATGCTCCACATCGCTGTAGAACGGTTTCCGTCGTGGTACATTGATAAGTAACTGCGTGTTTTCGACTGCCGGTAAAGTGGATTGATTTGCGACTGATACCGCAAACCAGATCACTTGGTCGTCAGTAAAACAGATTGTTAAGTTGCCGACAGTCGGCTTGGTTTATCAGATGTCAACGCTCGGTAAAATGAATCACCGTTTACTTTATACTGTAACAACAGATAAGTTAGTTACTGACGAGCGAAATTAATTCATTCGATTATTGACAGTCGGCTAAGTAGAACTCCTGACTTATCGGCCGCTGATAATGCGATTCAATATTCTGTCGCGGTGACAATTTATGGATGTTGATATCAACAAATCGATGATCTTTTCAATTAATTGACAATTCCATTGCAATTAGGGCACCATTCAAAGCTCTCGTCGTGAAAGCATCTGGTTTAGCAGCCGGTAAAGGCGTCGTTGTTGCTTCCGAAACAAATGAAGCTTGCCAAGCCATAGACGAGATGATCGTCGACAAAAAATTCGGTTCTGCCGGAGAAGTAATAGTCATCGAGGAACTTTTGGAAGGGGAAGAAATTTCCATGCTCGCCTTCACTGATGGTACACACCTTACAATTAGAAAAATATATGTTGAACTCCCATGTCACAAAAAAGCCTTCTCAACCGCTTTTTATGGAAAAATTGACATGTTTTGAGCAGAGTTCGTCGATATTCTCTTTCCATGCAGGAAAAACCGTGGTGGAAATGCTTCCTGCTCAAGACCACAAAAGAATTTTTGATAACGATCGCGGATCAAATACCGGTGGAATGGGCGCTTATTGTCCTTGTCCACTTTTGAGCAAAAAAGATCGCGAGTACGTGAAAACCAATGTGCTTCAGAGAGCAGTGGATGGACTGAAAGGGGAGAATATCCCTTTCGTTGGGGTTTTGTACGCGGGTTTGATGCTGACAAGGGAGGGACCGAAAGTTTTGGAGTTCAATTGCAGGTTCGGCGACCCTGAGACGCAAGTTATACTTCCGATTTTGAAATCGGATCTTTTCACGATAATGGAGGTGAGGGAATCATGTTTCATCATTAATTTATTTAGCCAAAAGATTAATTCATAATTTGTGATTTGTTTTGCAATTTTTGACATCCGACATTTTTAATTCTGCCTTTCAGGTTTATTGGTAAAATTTGCATAAAAATGATCATTTTCGTGATTTATAAGAATGATGCCCCTGCCCCCCTTTCTAAAAAAAGTAACTGTCCCGTTCTTTACATATCACAAAAAAAAAAATAATATCAAAAATAGCTATTTGTTTATCTAGGAGTAAAAGTATGACGTTGAACGGCGGGGCAGATATTTTCGAAACGGGGAGTAGGCAATTGAGCGCCGAAGGCATGATGTTAAAGAAACTTTTGCGTTGCTGTGCATGTGGTAAATAACGTGCTTTAGACGGTTGAGGTATAAAAAAGTATTATCTTGTTAGCATGAACAAATTGTAAAATCCAAAAAATGTCGTATTGCCGAGGTAAAAAACGCAAGTCATAAAATTTCCAGGATAAATATTTTTCATACGATAAAATCGCACGATCCATTAATTCAATAGCTTTTATGTCTCTGCCTTCCTTTAAAAAGTAAAGTATTTTCAATAGGGCAATCCTAAGAAGAACTCTATAGTGGACTATCATTAATAGAAACGCTCACTTGCAGAAACCCATGCTCCGCTTTTTTTGGCAATTTCGGCTGCGTGGCGCAATAGTTGTGCATTCTTCTTTAAACCTGCGCACCAGACCCTGCTGGCTGCTATGCGGTTGTGCACAGGTCTAAAAGAGAAGTCCACTGCTCCTTTAAATTCGGAGAATCAACATCATCTATACATTTTCGGAATGTTAAAAAGAATAAAATGCTCGTAATCTGGGGTTTCATTAATCAGTACAATCATTTATTCAATTTGTGGAAAAGAATAAACAGTAAAAATTTTACCAAAATGATGATATTTCGTTGTACTTTTTCCTAACCGACTTCTGTGCTTTCCAAAGACGTATAAAATTTGGTCATCTTTTAGGATCACCAAAGTGCGACGTCCGAATCAAAATCGGTAGGAAATTTAAGACAACGCGTAACTGACATACTTGTATTCTCTTTCTATTTAAGGCTTGTTGCGAAGGAAATTTAAGCCAGGACCTCGTAGTCTGGGAGGAAAACGTTTACGCAGTCGGGGTTATTTTGGCTTCTCGTGGATATCCTGAATCGTCTTCGAAAGGGCAAATTATAAAGGGAATTGACAATGTGAAATCACAGACGAACCACTACGTTTTTCATAGTGGAACTGCCGTTTCCGAATCTGGCGAATTGTTGACCAATGGTGAGCAAAAATCCGATAGTATTTTTTTTCTGCTTATAACAAATTTTTGTACACTTTTGAAGAAATTCAGAGGGAATTTTTTAAAAGACTTACAGATTTCGGGAAGTTCCAAAAAATTATGAATAGGAATTTTGGTGTATTGATTTTTGTTTTATTCGTTTGATTTTTAATATTGAAAACGATTTGATATTTATCACGGATGAAAATTTGATTATATTGAACTTACTTAACTTGAAGACTTTGACACTTGATTTTCATCATCTAGGGTGAACTGGAGAAAAAATTTCTTACAGTTTCAAAAATATAAATTTCAGGTGGTCGAGTTTTAATCACTGTTTCTGTGGATTCGACTTTGCCTTTGGCCGCCGTCAAAGCCACAAAAGCCGCGGGAGAAATCGAATTTGATGGGAAACAATTTCGCTCGGATATTGCTCAAAAAGGAATATCCAGGTGCGGATGAAATTCTGGAAATTATTTCGTAATAATTTGATTATCATTAAAAACGTCATGAAATTAACGATAGGAATATCTCTTTTTTATGTACTTGATTTTTGATGATTAAAATACATTTTACATTCAATTCCGTTTTTTTTTTTTGTTAACGATTCGATTGTTTACTTTTTCGTTTTTTTCGATTTAGATCGATTTTAAGTGGCGGAAAAATGACCTATAAAAGTAGCGGCGTCGATATCGAAGCCGGGGATTCTTTAGTAGCCGCAATAAAGCCTCTTGTCAAGGAAACAAAACGACCTGGAGCTTTAGGAAGTATCGGTGGTTTTGGAGGTTTGTTCGAAACAAAGGCCGCTGGTTTCAAAGATCCGATTCTCGTTTCTGGAACTGATGGCGTTGGGACGAAATTAAAAGTAATTGAATGTTTACACAATTTTTACGGTGGAATAGGTAGGATTTTCTGAACGTTTAGGTAAAATTTAAAAATTTTTGGGGTTTCACAATTTCGAAAATTGTGTACTATCTAGTTATTTCGGGTACTTGATAATTTCAAGTTGGATCATTGAATCGCGAATTTCCAGAATCAGAATGATTTTTCGGAGTTTTCAGTTTTTGGATGTACAGATTGTAGCTCCTGGAACGCGAAATTCAATTTTTTAAATTTCAAACAGTGTGAATGTGAATTTCTTTTTTAATCTTGCAGATCTTTAAACTTTTAATAAGTGTTCTGATATTTTTTGATATATACGTATATACATATATCTAAATTTTTAAGTTCTAGTACAAGTATCTAAACTTGAACTCTAGAGTTCAAAACTGAAGTCATATCTTACAAACTTGGCTAAGTTTGTAAGACTCAAGTGTTACAGAAACTTTGTTCATGAGTTCAGAACTTGACCCAGAAGTTTCATAATTGACCAAGATGGTTTAAACTCAACTAAAATGTTCGAAACTGGTTTCAGGTGCTATGGAAACTTGATTCATGTGTTTGTAACTTGATTTGGGTGTTCAGAACTTGGCTCGCATGTCGAGAACTTGACTCAGTTTATAACGAATTGACTTGTGTGTCTCTAGCATGATTTAGGTGTTGTAAAAACGTTGTTCAGGTGTTGAGAACTTGACCCAAACGTTAAAAAATTTACTCGAAAGTTTCATCTTCACTAACGTTTTAAAGACTGGACTCAGGTTTTATAGAAACTCCACTAAAATGTTGAAAAATTGACTCAAAAGTTTGGAACTTCACTCGAGTGCTTAAAACTGGAATAAGGTGTGATGCAGACTTGACTGAGATGTTTGGAACTTGATTCAGGTGTTATAGAAACTTGATTGAGTTGTTTGGAACTTGACCCAAGTGTCTAAAACTTGGCTCAGGTATTGAGAACTTGATTCGACTTTCAACCAATTTAATTTAATGTTTTGAATTTGACTCAGTCGTTATAGAAATTCCATTCATGTGTTAACAACTTGACTGAAGCGTTCAAAAATTTACTTATACGTTTGAATGTTCAAAAGTGGTCTCAACTGCTATCCAAACTTGATTTATGTGTTTCAGACTTGATTCAAGTTGTTTAGAACTTGACTCAGCTGTTGGTCATTTAACTCAAACCATGAAAAATTGATTTTAACCCAAACTTCACTCAAGTGTTCAAAGATAGACTCAGGTGTTACAGAAACTTGAGTAAGGTGTTTGGAACTTGACTTAAATCTTTCAAACGTTAAAGTGTTTAAAACTGCTTTCAGGTGCTATACAAACTTGATTTATGGGTTTGTTACTTGACTCGTGTGTTGGGAACTTGACTCAATTATTAACTAATTGACTTGAATGTTTCAAACTTAACTCAGGTGTCACAGAAACTTTGTTCAGGTGTTCAGTATTCGACCTTATCTTTCAAAAATTGACTCAAATGTTTCAAACTTCACTCAAGCGTTTAGAACTGAGCTCGAGTGTTATAGAAACATAATTGAGGTATTCGGAACTTGACTCAAGTGTTTAAGACTTGACTTACGTGTTATTAAGACTTTGTTCAGGTGTTTAGAACTTGACTTAAACTTTTGAAAATCGACGCAAACGTTTCAAACTTCACTATAGTGTTTGAAACTGGACTCAGGTTTATATAGAAACTTGTTTAAGGTGTTTGGAACTTGACTTAGGTGTTCAGAACTTGGCTCAAGTATTCAAAAATTAACACGAATGTTTTAAACTTAGCGCAGGTGTTTAAAACTTGCCCGAAGTGGTGAAGTTAACTCGAACGTTTTGACGCCCGTTCAGGTGTTAAAAACTTGGCTCAGTTCCACTCAAATGCTTCAAACTCTACTCAAGTGTTGAAAACTTGCATCAGGTGTTAGTAAAACTTGATAAACGTGTTTTGGACTCGACTCAACAGTCAAGAACTTGACCTTATTGTTAACAAATTAACTTGAGTTTTGCAAACTTGACTCAGGTGATATAGAAACTTCGTTCAGGTCTTCAGAACTTGACTCAAACTTTCAAAAATTGACTCATATGTACTAAACTTCACTCAAGTGTGCATACCTGGATTCAGGCATTATAGAAACTTGATTCAAGTGTTTTGAAGTTGACTCGGGCATTCGAAATTTGACTCAGGTTGCCCGAAACTACGTATTAATCTGTGCACGGCGCCTAATGAGAGAACTTTTTACCGTATCCAGATCGCGTTCGAATGCAAGAAACATGACACAGTTGGGATAGATCTAGTCGCGATGTGCGTTAACGACATTCTCGCGCACGGCGCTGAACCGCTTTTTTTCCTGGATTACTTCGCTTGCGGGAAACTGGACGTGTCCAGCGCTACTGAAGTCATTTCTGGGATCGTGAAAGGGTGCAAAAAAGCTGGTTGCACTTTGGTAAATGTTCGCCCTTGTCACTCTAAACCTTATAAAAGTTTCCGAAAAACTTGATAAGATTCTACAATTTTCTTACAAGGTTCTTACCATTCCTTAGAAAACATCTTACACGAACATTATGAGTTTCTTGAAAAAGACCATCCTATAAATCATCGAATATCATCGAAAAATGCATCAAGTGACCTTATAAGTTTCTGCAAATCTTACAAAGTCGCCTTATAAGTTTTTCGATAACTTCAATTGCTTCTTTCATAAACTTCTAAAATCGGAACCACCCAGTAAACTACGAAAGTCACTGTGAGGTAACTTGTGACGTCACTGTGATTTCAAAACAGCCGCCTTTGGTGACGTCACTGTGACGTCACAGTCATGTCGCGTCGAAAAATTTGGATGACCAATCAAAAAATTCAGAATCAGCGTTTACATGCATTTCTCGGAATATTTTTGACCCGGATTTTCACAGTTTTACGATAAGGTGTCATTGTGACGTCACCGTGACATCACCGCAACGTCACGGTGACGTCACTTCGGAATACTATGAAAATCCGCGTCCAAAATATTATCACGAGAAATGCACATAAGCGCTAATTCTGAATTTTTTGATTGACTTTCAAAACTTTTCGACGTGACGTCACAATGATGTCCCTGGTTTACTGGATAAAGTCCCGAAAATTGAAAATTTAAACATTCGAATATTCAGGTCGGTGGAGAAACCGCGGAAATGCCCGAAATGTACCAAGATGGCGAATACGATCTAGCAGGTTTCGCAGTTGGTGCCGTCGAAAGGGAAAAATTGTTACCAAGGCCGAGTGAAATGAAGGTTAACGACGTTGTCATTGGCTTACCATCGAGCGGTGTTCATTCAAATGGTTTCAGTTTGGTGCGGAAAGTCGTCAAAAAGATTGGATGCTCTTTTGGTGACATCGCGCCATTTTCCGAAAATGGAAGAACTATCGGTATTTGAATAATATGGATATTCTACAATCATACATTCACATCAAAATAACTTATATTCAACTGTTAAACTTGAGAAGTTCCGTGGTTCTATGCAGACAGCCAAATGGAATAACCGTTTGTTTCTCTTTTCAGCTTGTTTATGAGCAAATCTTCGATGTTTTTAGTGGATAAAAAGTCCAATGGTTGACATTTTTTTTAAATCTCAGATGTTATAGAAACTTGATTCAAGTGTTTAAAACTTGACTCAGGTGTTTAGAACTTGGTTTAGGTGTTCAGAACTTGACACAAATTGACTTCAATTTTCAAATTTGAGTCACGACTTCGTTCAGGTGTTCAGAACCCGACAAAAACGTTCAAAAATGGACTTGAATGTTTCATACTTTATTTCAGTGTTCAGAGCTGGACTCAAGTGTTATAAAAACTTAACTGAGGTGTTTGGAACTTGACTCAAGTGTTTTTAACGTAGCCCAGGTGTTAAGAACTTGACTCGATTGTTAAGTAATTGAATCTAATGTTTTAATCGTGTCTCGTGGGTTCAGAACTTGACCTAAACGTTTCAAAATTGACTTCAAACTTACTCGAGTGTTCAGAACTGGACTCTAGTGTTACATAAACTTGATTGAAGTTTTCGGAACTTGACTTAGGTGTTAAGAATTGAACTTAATCGTTGACAAATTGAATTTAATGTTTCAAACTTGACTCAGATGTTATAGAAACTTTGTTCAGATGTTCAGAACTTGACCCAAACGTTCAAAAATTGACTTAAATGTTTTAAACTTAACGAGAGTGTTCAAAAGTGGTCTCAAGTTCTATAGAAACTTGATTTATGTGTTTTAAACTCGACTCAGGTGTTATAAAA
>JAPYZK010011169.1:0-11265 GCA_030522785.1 Platygaster equestris | reverse complement strand
CAACGACTATCGATTTAACCATCCATTCCCATTATTTTTTATTAATTCCCATTTATTCTTATGAATTCCTATCGATTTCCATGAATTCTCATTAATTATGATATACTCTTGTTTCCATTCATTCCTATCAATTTTTATCGATTTCTACCAATTCCCATTGATTTCCATGAACTTCTTATGAATTCTAATCAATTTTGATTTCTATGAATTTGTTTAAATGTAAAATTCTTATTGATTCACGTTCATTTCTATCAATTTTTGTTAATTCTGATAAATTTCTAATCGATTCCCATTAATTTCAATTGATTCTTATGAATTCCCATTAATTACTATTGATTTTCATTTATTCTCCTCGATTATTCTATTCCCATCGATTCTCACCGATTTCCATGATTCCCCATGAATATTCTTATTAATTTCTATTGATTTCCATTCATTTCTATCAATTTCCATCAACTCCCATCGATCCTTATTAATCACAATCGATTTCAATTCATTTTCATCAATTTTTAAGGATTCTTATAAATTCCCATCAATTATTGCTATTGATTTACATCCTTTCCCATAATATCTCAATCAATTCCCATCAATTTCTATCAATTTATAACAATTCCCATCAATTTCCATCAATTCCTATGAATTTCTATAAAATCCCATTAATCACTATATCGATTTTTATTCATTTTTATCGATTTATAACAATTTCCATCGATTCCTATTAATTCTTATCTATTACTATGGATATTCCTATATATTTTCATCAATTTGTATGAATCCCATGAATCCTTATGAACTATAACCAATTACCGTTTATTTCCATCAATTTCTATCGATTTCCATTGATGAAAATCAATTCCGGAATGAAAAATGATAATTGTAACATTTATCATTGTCAACAACAATGATCTCGACAATTGTTCTCGATGATCAAAATTCGAAACTCGCGCGCAAATCACGAACCGTTAAGCCATCGGATTAAAGTGAGCATATTACACACTTTCGATAGATTATCGATTACTATTTGATACACGCGGCATGCTTCAGATGTTTCATACTTTTTTCTCTAGGGATTATTTCGTTCGAGATTTCTGAATGGGTCAAGATGTTTTGCGCATATCTTACAGTGGGAGGTTTCGATATATTTTGAGATATTTTAAGTGTTGGTCATAAAAGTTAAGATGGAGACATTTTTGTTGTTGCAGTTTTTTAATTGTAAAATGTCTTTGATTTTCTAGGTTCTTAACGAGAACTTGCTGTTTACTGATTTTTTGAAAATTCTTAAATTGTTGAAGAATTATCTGATTAAGCATTCTAAGTTTAAAATCTTTCAAGTTTTGAACTTAGAATTGAATGAAATGAAAAAATCTAACAATTTGCGAATATTCGACGATTTGAAATCATACATTCCGAAATAAAAAAATGATAGACATCAATTTCGACTTCAAAAATTATAGTTTGATGAAAAATAGAGCATTTTAGAGTTAAAAGTTTTTAGAATTTTGATTTAGAAACTGATGAATTTGGTAGTTTTGAGTTTCGAAAAATTCAGAATTTTATTTTGAAGTTACGAAACAAGAAAAACAAAACTTCGGAATACGAAAATTTACGAACGTGAAAGAATGCAAATGTTCGAAAAATTTGACAAATTGACTATTTCGAAGTTGAAAGTTTCCGATATTTCGATTTAGAAACTTGGAAATTTGTTATTTTCAAGTTGAAATTTTCGAAAAACTTGCAAAACTGACTATTTTCCAGTTTCAGCTTTAAAAACTTTGATTCAAAAACTCATAAATTTGGCATTTCCGAGTTTCAAAAACAAATTTCAAAATTTCGTTTCGAACTTACAAAACCATAAAAACCGAACTTCAAAAAAATCTATTTAACAATTTTTTTTCAAAAAATTTTCGTATACATTTCAGGTAAGCAAAGTAAAAAGCGATAGTTTGATAACGAGGCTGCATGTGCTTACGGCAGGTTTGCTGCTGATCTTTTCTATTATGATCTCAACGAGGCAAGCTGTGGGGAATCCGATCGATTGTATATACACGAGGTAATTGTAAGTTCATTTACTGCTTAAATTCTTTCGATAATTGTCTAAAAGTGTGTTTTAATATGTTATGGATCGAAATAAATAATATATATATGTCTGCACGAAATAACTCAAATGTCCCCATTCATAATTTAATAGAAAGTTTGAAAATGCAGCTGGATCTCGATTGAGCGTGATTCGATCGAGCGCTCTCTAATTTATGGTGAAGATCTCGGCAGCGATAAGGCTCCGAGTTTCACAGCAGGGAGCGAATTCCAGAAGCTTGAAAAGTCATTAATACTTTGTCTTTCTTGGGTTTGGGTTCCTCGAGGTTTTTACCTGATGGTGTTTCAACCCGTTTTATCGCTCTCTCGATCGAGCATAATGTTTACTTAAGACCCCCGAGACGAGCGCTCGATCGAGATCCAGCTATAATTTTATAAGGATACCGCGAATCCTTATAAGGATCAGATTTATGTGCTAGGGTCCAGAGTGACAAGGGTAATTATCGTCAAAAACGACCAAAATTCCCCTCCCCTCCCCAAATCGTTCTCACACCCACACCTGAACACACTCGCAAATTAAGTGATCTCCGCAATATACGAACGCCGTTCAATTTTTCCTCGTAAAAACATCGAGGTGGAAAGCAATAAAAATGGCGAAAACGTATTCCCATCGCATCGACGCTAAATTTGTAGGCTCGTCTATGTAACGCTCAACATAACAGCGACCGTGCATTTGGTAATGGCGAAACGAGATATGGATGCTGAGCGTAACCATAAAGAAAATGCGTTAGGAATGTCATTTTGCGTACGTGAAAAGAATTCAAGATACACACAAAAAAACAATAACCCTCCCAAAAAACAAACAAAAAAAAAAAAAAAAACCTCCTTACGTCCATGTCACCTAAAATAATTTTAAAAACACGCAAAAAAACATAACAATCGCAAAATGTAACCGTCGAGCGATCGCGCATGCGCAGTGGGGTCCAAAATGGCGGAATTGTAAATTTACGTAAAACCCGAAAAAAAACGGTTTGTACACTGATAACGAATACGACGAAAATTCGTTTCGCAGCGATTCGCGTGCGCGAAAAAATGGAAGAGATACAGTGGACAAATTGCAAAAGCGAAAAAAATCGACTGTTTCTCGATCGTCGACGACCGCGCTCGAGGAAAAATCAACATTAGGGAGAGCCGGAGTTTTTTTTGAAAACATTACCGGTCTGTTACGCCACGTTTTGTTTGACCTATTAAAAGTCGACCCTATTATTTTTATATAGAAGGAGAATGATTGGATTTCTTTTTTAACTGATCGCGAGTGTAATTGATGGGAACGTTTGCGTTCCGGGTTTTTGGGTGAAAATATGCACTGGGTTGAGTTTCTGATTATTTTCTATAATTTTATGGTAGTTTGGAAAATTGCACGATTTTTCGAAAATTCTTGTAAGGCACTAACTAAATAACTAACTAACTGAATAAATAATTGACTGACAAACTAACTAACTTGTAAGACATTTAAGAATGTCTCAAATATGGCTTAAATTTTTGGTTTTCGAATGTCTTATATGGGTAAGACACTCAATGTGATGATGCAAATGTCTTAATGCATAAGACACTTTAAAAAACTCACAAAATTGTGAGTTTAGAATGTTTTAGGAAATGTGTGAGTACTTACTCGTTCTGCTGACGCAAATGAAGTTGACGTTGCATTAAGTCGTTGCTTGAAGTCCTGACGAGTGGGAGAGCTCCGTGAATTCTGGAACATAAAAAACATTCAACTTCAAGTTAGATGATTCAATGAAATAAATTTCTACAATTGACAATATTTTCATTAAAATTGACAGAGCTGGTTAAACACCATTTTCACTCCGCTTTTTTCAAAATTTAACAATTTACGACTCCCGGAGCCAAAAACACATTTTTTTCCATTTTCATCTTTTTTTTTTTTGAATTCAGAGTCTATAATTTTTTCACCAGCGTAGAGTTCTCGGATAAAAGGGCGAACCGAGCAAAAAACTTCGAAAATCAAAATTAAATTGACCCAAAATTTTTTTTGACCCCGAGTCAACCATTCGAGAAATATAAATTTTTCAATTTTATTTGACATGTTGAATTCAGCAATATTTTGCAAACCGACCAAAAATTTGTAATTCCACAGAATTTTGATAGTTTTCGAATTTTGAAGTATCGTAGATTTTTACGAAGATTCCGAAATGTCAAAATTTTGCAACATGACAGATTTTGATAGTCTTCCGAAAAATTAGAAAATTTCAGGATTATTGCAAAAATCATAAATTTTGTTGATTTGCAAATTACATTCATGTTTGTTGAAATTCGAAACTTGACTACATTTTTCGCAAAAATATGATTTTTGCGAAAACTACAAAAATAATTCGCTGAATTATTTTTGATTATATCCATTGATAGCACCTATTGATAAAATGGTATATTCAAAAAATATTTTATAATAAGAAATTAGAAAATCAATCAAACCGATTCACTGAATTTTGATCTTCCGTGGAAAATTTTTAGATTTTTTCTAAAATTTGTAATTTTGGCCCCGAGTCACCCATTCAAAAAAAATTGATCAAACTCCATAAATTTTGATTTTTCGTGATTAAGTCAACTTTTAACTTTTTTTTGAAATGTTGAATTTAGCAGAAATTTGCAAACAGACCTAAAATGTGTGATTTCACATAATTTTGACAGTTTTACAATTCCGAAATATCTTCGATTTTTACGAAGATTCCGAAATATCAAAATTTTGCAAACATCAAAAATTTTGATAGTCTTCCGAAAAATTTGAAAATTTCAAGATTATCGCAAAAATCATAATTTTTTGTGATTTACAAATTACATTCATGTTTCTTGAAATTCAAAACTTGACTACATTTTTCGTAAAAATCTGATTTCTGCGAAAACTAAAAAAATGATTCACTGAATTATTCATGATTTTATCCATTGATAGCACTTACTAATAAAATAGCATTAAAAAAAAAAGAAATAAGAAAATCAATCAAATCGATTCACTAAATTTCGATTTTTCGTGATTTAGAAAATTTTCTGATTTTTCTTAAAATTCGCAATTCAGGCTCCAAGTCACCCATCCAAGAAAAACTGATCACCATAAAGATCAGATTCACTCAAGTCCTAAATTCATCACGTTCCAAACTTCCCAAATTCCCCGCTCAAGTGAATTCAAAAACTTAGCGTAACGACACAAGAACAGAACTGTCTCTTAAACCAACAACAACTCCAACACGCTTTCCTCCTCGTTTATTTTCTTTTCCGGGCCGATTTTCGATTTCGAGCCTGAGACAAATTTGACGAGCGCATTTAAAAGCTGGCTGACGTCGCTTTACTCTTTGGGCTCGTGGTGTCTATTCCTGGAGCACCCTGACTCCTCCTCAACTTCGAGCATGGTTGCGGCTTGAGTATTGCGCGCGCTAGCGACCAAGGAACTTCTCCGCCGTTCCCCAATTTGAAATGCGCGAATTCGCCCCGAACGAATACCGGAAACCCCCCTTTTTCGCCCCGGAAAAGTGTTCCTCGTGCTCGAAAGCGAAAGTGCAGAACAGAAAACCCGCGCTTCCTCTCTGGATCATCCTTCTGAGACTCTAATTCTGGCCCAACATCAAAGAGCTTTCGACGTTCGATGTTTGGATTTGTCGACTCGTAAGAAATTTGGGTCTTTGCAAATGAACTTGGGCGACGTTTGGACTCGTCATTTTTTTCGTTTTCGCATAAACGTCAACGTCTTGCGCGCGTTTAATTTAGGATCCAAGCGAACAATGACCCCGCTCGTGGTTCCGACCTTAATTTTAACTCTTCGAGATGTGATTCGATGTTTTGGGCGACGTTTTTCCGTAGAGCACTCTTACAGGGTTCTAGAAAATGGTTCAAAAGGGACTTTTGTAGGGGGTGAAGCTATGAAACCAAAACTTGAAAGTCCATTTTTTCGATGATTTCGGAAAGTGTTCGAACGGGAGTCGAAAATTTGCGAAGTGGTAAATTGGGAGCTTTGTTTCGTTTTACGAGGGTCTAAAAGCTCCGATTTCGAGGCATTTGTTGCAATCGCGATGAATATTTGGAAATGTTACGAAACACAATAATTATTGTATTACTGTGAGATGGCGCGATTCCAAGATTGCGTTTTCGGTGGACGGCTTTTCTCGGTGAACTTGAAAAGTGGAAAAAAGGTGGGTTAGGGTTTGGAGTGGTTGTTTTTTTTGCCCAGGTTTTGGAGATTTTGGAATTTGAGGGTAAGAATGTCAAAAATCTTGGAGGTTTGGAACTTTGATTGCTCGAATGATGAAAAATTTTCAATTTATCGATTGAATTTGGAGATTTTCGAGTTTTTTTGACATCCTTCAATTTTTGACTTCAATCAAAAAGTTTAGAGATTTTCGAAAATTTTATTGAAATTTTGATATTCTCTTGCGAACGAATTCGAGTAAATTTCGGATAAAAGTTCTAAAAAAGTCTGATTTGCGAAACATGTATTTTCCAACTGATCGAAAATTATCGAAAACCACCTCCAAAATGTAGGAAAATCCCGAAAAATCGTACAAGTTTCCAGAATCCATACATCATCAAAAAACCTTTTCACAATCATAAGACTTCGTAAAAAGGTGGATTTTTGTTTCGAGACATTGGTTTTTTCGACCAGGTTTCGAAAATTTTGGAATTTAAGTGTAAGAATGTCAAAAATCTTCGAATTTCGGAAGTTTGATAGCACAAATGATAAAAATTGTCAATTTATCGATCGAATTTCAGGATTTTCGAGTTTTTTATTGAATCCTTCAATTTTAAACTTCAATCAAAAAGTTTAGAGATTTTCGAAAATTTTATTTAAATTTTGATATTCTGTTGCGAACGAATTCGAGTAAATTTCGGATAAAAGTTCTAAAAAAGTCTGATTTCCGGAAACGTATATCTTCCAACTGATCGAAAATTATCAAAGACTACCCCCAGAAAGGAGGAGAACGCCGAAAAATCGTGCAAAACTTTCCAAAACCCATACATCATCAAAAAACCTTTTCACAATCATAAGACTCCGAAAAAAGGTGGATTATGGTTTTGAGGGATTAGTTTTTTCGACCAGGTTTCGAAAATTTTAGAATTTAAGTGTAAGAATGTCAAAAATCTTCGAATTTCCGAACTTTGATCGCACAAATGATAAAAAATTGTCAATTTATCGATCGAATTTCGGGATTTTCGAGTTTCTTCTTTAATCCTTGAATTTTTTACTTCTA
Organism: Platygaster equestris; assembly: GCA_030522785.1. Classification (NCBI taxonomy): domain Eukaryota; kingdom Metazoa; phylum Arthropoda; class Insecta; order Hymenoptera; family Platygastridae; genus Platygaster; species Platygaster equestris. The sequence continues at coordinate 3,979 of JAPYZK010011169.1, read as the reverse complement.
TCAAAAAGTTTAGAGATTTTGGAAAATTTTGATATTCTGTTGCGAACGAATTCGAGAAAATTTCGGATAAAAGTTGTGAAAAATTCTGATTTTCGAAAACATGTATTTTCCAACTGATCGAAAATTATCGAAAACCACCTCCAAAAAGAAGGAAAATGCCGTTAAATCGTACGAAAGTTTCCAAAATCCATACATCATCAAAAAACCTCTTCACAACCATAAAACTCCGAAAAAAGGTGGATTTTTATTTTGAGAGATTAGTTTTTTCGACCAGGTTCCGGAAATTTTGGAATTTAATTGTAAGAATGTCAAAAATCTTTGAATTTAGAAACTTTGATTGCTCGAATGATGAAAAATTGTCAATTTATCCATCCATTTTCGTAAATTTTATGGCAATTTTTGCGAACGAATTCGGGAAAATTTCGGAGAAAAGTTTTAAAAAGTCTTATTCCCGAAAACCGATTGCAAATGTATCGTAAATAAATACCTTCAGGTGATTTGTTATTTTACCATGTTGACAAGTATTTTCTTCGAAGAAGAATTTTGGATTGTTTTCGGAGCATTTTTCGACATCATTCGTAACACGTGCTTAAACAAAGTGTGAAATTAAAGTTTCTAAGAATAAATAATGTGACTCGTAGTGTTTTGAAAATGCGGAAAGTGTTTGAAAATGTGATTATTATTGTCTTACCGTGAAATGGCGCATGCAATAATTCATGAGTTTCTGGAAAGTTATGAAATAACACTTTTTTTTCGATAAAAATCGATTGTTTCGGAAATCTGCATAAATACAAATTATTTCGTAAAAAAAATATAGAAAGTGACGTGAAAACATGTATAAAAAAAAGTGTTCACATAATCTTCTAAAAGAAGTTTTTACATCGTAACAAATTTTTTAAGAACATCTCAATATAATACAAAAATATGTTCAAAAATAACTATTTCACCGAAAAAATATCAATTATATAACTAAAAAAACTATAAAATCCGTAAAATCCAGGAAAATTATAAAAGATCAAAAACCAAAATCCACCCTTTTTGGACTCCACTTTTCAACTCGTACATACAGAAACAAAGCAATTTTTTTACCACCTGACACCCTTTAAAGAAAAATATGGGGGGGGGGGGATATTTTATACATTACAATATGTAAATTCAATAAAAACTCAAATTTTACATCAATTACAAAATTGTGTTAAAAAAAAGGATACAGAAAAAAAACAGGAGTAATTTATAAAATTGCAGAAATATCGAAAAATACATCGAAGATTTTTCAAATTTTTATATACTCTAAAAATTATCTAAAAATAAAAAATAAAATTCAGAATAATTCTCAAAAATTCTAAAGTTCACACCAATTATTTACATAAATTGAAAGAAATATGCAAATAATCTCCCAAGTTTCCGAAAATAAATAAAAAATGAACAAGTAATTCTCCAAAATAAGAAAAACAGCTCAAAAATATAAATTTTACATTTTTATCAAAAACCACCCCCAAAAAGGAGGAAAATCCCAAATAAATAAATCACTCAAAACTTTCCAAAACCCATAACCTCTTCCCAAACTCCGAAAACTCCGTGCCCCCCCCCCCCCCCCCTGTAAATCCACCACCGAAAAATGTCAAAAACCAAAACCAAACCCTTTCTCAAAACGTTCTCAAAACTCAAACCCCCCATTATTTTTCCCTCCCCCAGCTGACAGCCTCGCCCCCCTCGTCCCCCAGAAGGATGGTCCCACGACCCCCAAACAACCCCCCCGGAAAAACCGTCACGAAACATCAGCAGCTAAAATAGCAATGACACGTTCCGAGGAAAGGAAAATGATAAAAGCGCGCTCCAGTCGCCGCGAACGACGTGGCTTTGGAGGAGAGTAAAAAGGGGAACGCTGCCAAACTTCGGGATCAGTCTTGCCGGGAAAAGCGAGGCGAGAAAAGCACCGCAAAAAACCACCAACCCGACAACGAAAAAAAAAAAAAAAAAAAAAAAAATGCCCGAGGAAGTATCGGGAAAATCACGGGGAATCGAGAGGTAGCGACGGAAATGTCTTTGGTCCTTGACCTTGAGAGCGTGGCCAGAAAAGGTCGAAGATGCTCGACATATTTCGGGGCCTGAAGAGTCTCATCAAGGTCTCGCACATCCACATTGACACGCCGATTTTCCGACTGCATTATAGTCTAACTGTGATATTGCTCATAGCCTTCTCGCTGATTGTCACGACGCGACAGTACGTCGGTAATCCGATCGATTGTATCCATAGCAAAGACCTGCCGGAGGACGTGCTCAACACGTATTGCTGGGTCCACAGCACGTACACGATAACCTCGGCGTTCAAGAAGAAGGAAGGTTACGAAGTGCCCTTTCCGGGGGTGGACAACTCGAGGCTGTACTCGCCCAAGGAGAGGAAGGAGTACCGGTACTACCAGTGGGTCTGCTTCATGCTCTTCATACAGGTGATTATTTCACGATTTTTTCTTCACTTTAACCTCAAAATTGGTACTTCAAATGGGTTTTTCCGGCTAGCGTGAAGAAAAGTACTGTGTTGCGCACGCTGGCAATTGTCGATTTTGACGAAATGAAGAGTTGTGGCACGAGCCGAAGGTGAGTGCCGCTATCATTTCGTCAAAATCACCAATGCCAGCTTGCACAACAATGTACTATTTATACACGAGAGGGGGTGGGGGGGTATGGGACCGTTTTATTCATTGATGAGGGTTTTTGGAAGAAAGTAAAGACCTTTATGGCTGGAATGGTGGAGGTTTTATTGACTAGTGAGGTTCAGATGAGCTTCTACACTAGTGAAGGAAGCAATTGGGACCGAAAATGTGTGATTTCCTCGGATTTTATCCATTGATAGCACGTATCAAAAAAATGGTAGTTGAAAAATAGAATAATAAATAAGAAAACCAGGCGAATCGATTTTCTAAATTTTGATTTTTCGTGATTCAGCAAATTTTTCGATTTTTTCTAGAATTCGGAATTCTGAAACATTTCGTAAAAAGTCCGAAAAGTTGTAAGTAATTTTTCGTGATTTCGACAATATTGAAATTTTGGAGAATCATAATTTTTGCGAAGGATTCGAAATGTAAAAATTTTGCAAACATCACAGATTTTGATATGAGCTTCTACACCAGTGAAGGAAGCAATTGGGACCAAAATGTGTGATTTCGTCGGATTTTATCCATTGATAGCACGTATCAATGAAATGGTAGTTGAAAAATAGAATATCTTACGAATCGATTTTCTACATTTTGATTTTTCGTGATTTAGCGAATTTTTCGATTTTTTCTAGAATTCGGAATTCTGAAACATTTCACAAAAAGTTCAAAAGTTTGTAATTTTACAGAATTTTGATACTTTACGAATTTGGAAACATCGTAGATTTTTTTTCTTATTTTTACAAAAATAAGATTTTTACGGAGAATCCGAAATGTAAATTTTCCAAACATCACAGATTTTGATGTCTTCCGAAAAATTCGAACATTTCATCATTTTCGCAAAAATATGATTTTCGCAAAAATATGATTTTTGCAAAAAATACAAAAATAATTTGCTGAATTATTTAAGATTCTATCTATTGTTTTACAATATTTTAATAAAATTAATTATATTGAAATATTGAATTATAAATATTTCTATATTTATTATAAATAAAATAATGTAATAATAGCACTTATCAATAAAATGGTGTTTGAAAAATAGAATAAGAAATCAAAAAATCTATCAAATCGATTGTCTGGATTTTGATTTTTCGTGATTAAGCATACCTTTTGATTTTTCGTCAATTTGTGGAATTTTGCAAACATCACAGATTTCGATAGTCTTCCGAAAAATTGGAAAATTTCAGGATTATTGCAAAAATCATAAATTTTTGTGATTTGCAAATTACATTTATGTTTGTTGACATTCAAAACTTGACTACATTTTTCGCAAAAATCTGATTTTGGCGAAAACTACAAAAATCATTCACTGAATTATTGAT
>JAPYZK010011148.1:0-10041 GCA_030522785.1 Platygaster equestris | reverse complement strand
AGAATGTAATTATACCAGCTTAAACTTTCACTATGCTGATCGCTAATTCGAGGACTGTAGTTTTCAAATGAATGTCTCTGGATTTTATCCCAAAATTGAAGTGTTTTTTGACTATGCATGGTATTGTATCGACGATAAAAAACTGTAGACATCTTAAAAATTGAGTATAATGTAGGCAGACTCGCAATATTTCATTCGATTGTGTAGAAAAATATATACAGTATATATTGCAATGAAGTTTAATGGGACTCTTCATAGCTAGGAGTGTTCACCCATCGGATAAGCTATCGCGAAAAGTTATAATTTCGCATCGAAAACAAGTTCGACTATTTTTAGATAGAAAAATTCGCGTTTCATAGAATGCAAAATGTATTGTTTATTCTATAGAGTTAACTGCAATGATTTCATATTACCTTCTTCAAAAAAATGAACGCAGATCACTCGGATTGTCGCAAATATGTTTTATTGAAAGTACTACTATCAATCAAAACGTGTTTATCTATGATAATTATACTGAGTAATGTTAAGTCGCTCTCGTCATGACGTATAAAACGGACATACTGATATATTCGTATTCTTTTAACGTCGCACTAAATTTGAGCATTTTTCGTTGTACAATGAATGTCAATAGAGTTAAACGGAATAGTACGCCCTTAAATTATCAGAATTTCATTGTTTTCAACGGAGACTTATCAGATTATACACGAAGAACATCAAAACACCATTAGAAGATATATTTTTAGACTTTACGAAAAATTCTGTTCAAATAAATATCTATTCTCCATTGCAGACTTCAAATCCACACTTGATGAACTCTATACTGCGCAAATTGTTGGTAATAGGACTTACGGAAAATTGAGGATAGAAATAAATCATCAGTAATTATAAGACGGAGTCAGATGAGATCGTTTCCGAGTTTTTAACTAATAGTCCCCTGATTCAGAACAATGAATATCGATCTACGATTTTTGGATACACTTCTGCTTTATATTACCTAAGAAATAAAATGTTCAAATCGCAATATTTAACTTCTCTGTATCTGAGCGCCTGATATTTTTCGATTGTTCCTATAGATCCTTCATCGAACTTTCCACTAAGTCTCATGAACGTTAACGACGAAAAGCAATTATGTGAAAGAGTACCGGTCATTAGAATCAATTCATCCTTCTGAGAGAAATATTTATTCTCTGGTAATTCAATAGCGTTTTACATGAACGATTTTCTCACCTCTGAAGAACTTCCATTGGCTGGGAAGGAACTGTATGATTTTGATCGTGATCGTATTGACATCTATTTGAAAAGTTTTTTTCTTGTTGCAGTATGTGAACAGAGGCGCAATACATGAAGATCTTCTCGATACATAATTTGAACGTAATTCATTTTCTTATCAGTACAACAGGTTGAATGTACTTGATTACAAATACTCAGTAATACAAAATAGTATTTGTAATAATACATGCATAAAACAGAACAGATATAGTACTAGTTCATGACCTCGCTTAATCTGCCCGAAGATGTAGAATGACAGGCAGTGTTTCATAGACTCCATTATATTATTAATCATGTGTATGGACCGTATGAATCTCAATAAGATGAATATACAATCAACTTCGATAATTTTCAAAAACTAAGATTGATCAAAGGTCAGACATTTTAATGACTCGATTCAATTCGATATTGAAATATTTACTCACCTATCTAGCCGAATGGAATAATTGGCTGAATTTTCTCATATTGTTCAGGTTATTTGTTCTCACGCGAGACAGTATAACTTTCTCGTGGTAGACTTTGCACCCGCGAATGTATGATGCGTTTCATTCGCCTTGCGATCGAGTTGTGCACAAACGCAGAAATATTTTGAGGACAAAAAGTTTTTCGACAAGGAAGTTTCTTGTTTCTTCACACAGTAAGACCAACACGACGAAGAGATAAAATCCATTCAAACAGGTTAGACTCTTACTGACGCCCCTACAAAACAAACAACTCTTGAAACTTTGCAAACATTCCAATATGATAATCGTACCAATTAGGCAATTACTCAAGGGCATTACCTTGCAGAAAGTAGCATAATGCGTTATGCTATTAAAATTTTACGCTAACTGATATACTTGTATGGATAATGAGAAAACCAGGTGAGTGGAAAAAAACTTGTTCAGATGTTGTTCAAAACACATGATTTTGTTGTCGTACCATAAAGTCATGTCCTCTGATTTGGGTAATAATGCTAGCAAAGCATCCATCGAGTAAACCAATCCCATAACTACAATGAGCTTAAGAACAGTTGAAAACTTGTACTTAGCTGCTTGAATACCAGCATTTTGTAGTTCTACTTGGCGAATGATGAATAGCTTCACGAATGTGGCAGCGAGATATGCAAAGTTAACACTCATCAAGAATATGTATGGTCCAGTGTAGAAGGTCCAGTCGTATGTCGAAACTATGTTAAAAAATCAGCCTGTTAGTCACAGTCGGTTCAATAACTGCATATATGTGTGATATTCTTGTTTTTTTTTTTCACATCGTATGAAGTAAGTTAAACGTTGGCGAATAAAATAATCCATTTTACAAGTTCTGTACATCAACGAATAAATAATTCGTTGAACTTACACTCCAATTTGTAATAATTAACAAGGATAGTGTCGTAGAGAATGATGAAAATCGTGATCAATAAAGGACCGCTGGTTCCGTAACAGCAGTACAAGATGAACAAATTCTTCTCGTCAATTGGGGATCTTGTGAACCTGAGCAACACAGTCGAAAGGTTCATACTTAGAAAAGTCAACGCTGGTTAATGGAAAGTTATATAAAATTTGAGATCATAGCACACTTCAACAAGGTTTTAAAAAGTTTTGATCGCGACATTATTTACTCGGTATTGCTGGATAGAAACTACAAGAGTCTTTGCGAACTGTAAGAAACTAGACTACCATTAAAACCCTGAGTGTAGCTACATTTAACTATGAGTGAAGCAGAGCTAGAATATTCTCCGTGTGTAAAGACTGAGATGATATCCCGAAATGTTTCTATTAAACAATACGAGTCGCTTTCACGAAAATTGATCGAGTCCATTGACTACACATGAACTAGTAACATATTAATGCGACAATATTCTCCATAGTCATAGCTTACCAAATTGCTCGCCAAACATCAAAAGCAATTATGTTGGTCCAAAAAGTCTCAGACACATCAAGAAAGTAAACCACATAGACTGCAAAAATTATAATAGCATATGTCAAGGAAAAAGTTGTCACAATACTACATTGTGTAATGAGGAGCGAAACGGTGCTATTTTACGACGCGGCAATCTTTGCGGTCGAGGCAGAGTCCGAGGCAAAGCCGAGGCCGCAAAAACTGCTGCGGAGTGAAATAGCGTGCGGTCCGAGTTTAATATAGTACTTTTTTTGCAATTGGCCGAGAAGTGGCACTGGTCGTGCCGAAGAAGCGGAGTGGTAATGACTATTTCACGAATCGGTGCACCATGCACCTCGTATATTCAGCGCTTTTCTCATTATTGAAGTATCGAGTGTGAAACACTCACTGAATTCTGGCACTAAATCGTATTTTTAACTTCTTCGATTCATTGTTCAGAAGTACCGAAAGGGAAATGTTGGAATTCATGTTTACATATGCGAATGAAATTGTGAATGTAGCTAACATACGATAAAGAAAAAACATACACTACATTTCAATTGTAAGAAACGATTGACGATTATGAAATTTATCAATTCAAATGGCATCATAGAAAATCCCGATTGCAGCAAATTCGATTGGTTATTGAGTAAGAAATATTTTTCATTAGTCGTCTAATGAAGGTCCAATTTTCCACGTTTCCGAAGAGTCCCGGAAATGTTGTTTCATTTGGCTCGGTTTTTACACTTCAGTTCGCAGAGTGAAGTGGTGCAAGATGTCTGTCTTTTTGTTGCTCATTGTTCTCTTATATTCTTTTCTAGCATTCAATCGGCTGGTATGAGGTTGTACGACTGAGTACCATTGAATACGACTGAACTACTGACTGTGAGTGTGCGGTCGTCCATGCGCTAGCTGCGAATTTGCGTCGCGTATTGCTTCGTGTGCTTTGTACGTGTATTTGCGATCTCTCAGTAAACGCCGAAAATTGGAACCACCAGATTTGTCATGAAAATAGCTATGTTACCAAGAATTCAATTCAGGTATCACAAAACGAATTTCAGTGGCGTTTTCGATGAGTGATACACAGTCGATCGAGCTACAGTTGTTTTTTTTTACTGACTTTCAAGTCCCGCAAAATGAATCTTCATGAAAAAAAAGGATATCACGCACCAATGCGGCCGCCAAAATCCGCTTTTTAGTATCCCACTTGATTCGCTAGTTATTCACTTTTGCCCGAGATTTACAGGAATCGAGGTATCTCTTTATGCAGTGCGCGATCTCTTTGTAGGCGCTGAAAGTAAAACTTGCCAAACTCGCTGTGAGAAGCTATGTGTTTGACGGAAATGTAACGTGAATGGAACTTTCCCTAGTTCGTGCACCACTCCTGTACAGCATACCGAACTCATGGTTATTTTTGAGATAGTATGCTGTACGCGGCTGCCTCTATACTCTTTTGCTACGCCAACTTAGCCATTTGGTTTGGTTTCGCTTCGCTTTTAACTGTAGCGGAGCAAAATGGAGTCCATTTCGATCTGCTGATATTCATTGTTCGTAAAAAAGCCATTACCACTCTGCGTTTGAGGTGCGAGAAGTGCCAATCATCGGAAATTTTCAGGAAAAATTGTTATACTTGTCGGTCACTTGGAAATATCTAATTGACATAAATAATTTTCAGTCACGTTTTGCCGCCATTTTTTACCTAGATTGAGATACAACAGGTCCTGATCCTCTGGTAACGATACCATGAGTATATAAGTTGAATTACTCAATACTGAAGTGGTTGTCAAGCAAATTATCACTCTATGATAGTTATTTTTTTTCCCTGGACGTGTACAGGTCAAAATTAATGTGAAAACGGCAAACGTTGTCGATACAATCATCGAAGGTATAATGATGTTTCCGGACCACCAAAGTATTTGCACAATGTTATTTGGAAAGCAATACACGATTCTAGAATATTGCAGCAACGGATTTTCTATGCAGTATCTGTAAATCAATGCACGAGAGTTACGAGACATGAAAATCCGTTCCATGGACAAATTCCTGGCGATGGAACGAGCGAATGAGTTCTCTACATCGAAGATAAAAAAAACTGACAACAGGATAGGAAAAGTGAAATCGATGCATAAAAAATAATGAGTCTTTGATGATGGAGAAAATACTCATGATACTTCACTCATTTATGGATAGCTTGAATCTTTCAGATATAATGATACTCAAGTCATCATTAATGTAGTACGTATCCGTCCATTTGACTGGATCTAGTATCCATCTCTCATTGCATTCTTGTAGGATAACACTTCCGTCTGAGCATTTTCTTTTACCGGAGAACGTAGCGTTTGGAGAAGTACAACATTGCAACTCATTAATTTCAATATTAACATGAGCTGCAACTATTCCTAGACACTTTTTTGGATGTGTGCTAGGCATGAAGAATCTGAAAGAAGATTTTCCTTCACTTAATCTTTAAAGTTGGTACTTTGAGTGTATTTTTCAGCCATCGTGAAGAAGAGTACTGTGTTGCGCACGCTGGCAATTGTCGATTTTGACGAAATGATTGTGGCACTCGCCGTCAGCTCGTGCCACAACCCTTCATTTTTGCAAAATCACCAATGCCAGCTTACGCAACAATCTACTGTTGGTCAATTGTCCTTGCGCTCATTAACAGTCACTTTATTTGATTTGGAAACGTGACAGATGCTATCACACAAATCGAATTTTCGGTTTTTGATTTGTGCCATGCTAAATGGCAAGTCAGATATTATATTTTCCGAATGTATGTCTTCCAATTCTCTAAGAAGGATATGTTCAGGCTGAGAAGAGTGTATACATAACCACACATTTCAAATTTTCATGCACATCGAAAAAGTATTATATATTATTATAATGTTTGTAGTAGAAGTCGTAGTGGCTGGTTATGTTTGATCATTGCATCTGATATCGTAAATAGACAAAATTTTGCACCGGGAAGAGATAATTTTTTCCCGTAATGAAGAAATTCCCTATTTATAAGATGAGAAATACATTCCAATTTACATAGATCGTACTCAAATGATCTCCAGTTTTCTTTCCCGACACAATAAACGCGATCCACCCGTATGTGTTTGATATTTTCAAGTCAAAGGTTGGTACTACTACCGCGAGGAACGTATTCATCTACGATAATTCTACTCGGTCATGCTGAGACTCTTCCGTCACAACGTATCATAAAAATTTCAAATATATTTTTATAGTGGTGATGTCGCACAACAATTAAAGTATTTTTCGTTGTCCGATGGATGTCGACGATATTATCTGGTTTCGTATGCTCCGAAGTTCTTAGTATTCTATTGTTCTCAACAAAGGCCTAGCAGATCAAACACAAAAAACATCGATTTTCCATCAGATGATGAATTTTTGAATTTCATAAAAGGTTTTACCAATTTTTATACTAGATCAAAGAAAATATTTCTTACATCTCGATGAATTCTATGTCACGATACGTGTATTAAATAACTGCATTAAAAGATATGTTTCACTACCCGCTCTAAGTAAGCAATGCTTTATCTTTCTGCATTTATGAATAATAGATATTTGTGGAAACGTCAGGAAACATATCGGCCCTGAAAAATAGAAATCTTGTCAAGATCATATAATTATTCAGTAATTTACTCGGGTAAACAAAATTCCCGGATTTCCAAAACTTTGTGAGCACTGAGCTTTCAAAGAAATAACGAATTGACTGCATGAATTGAAATATTCGGAAGCATCATTTTCTTTCGAATTAGTCGATTCGAGAAATTTTTTTTTTTTCTTTGGACACGCAAATCTTTCATAATTCAGGGAACTTCCCTAGATTTCCAAAGTTTTGAAAAACTCCAGTTTTCGAATTATCATAGTTTCTGGAACTGCAGCAGTTTCTTAGTTTCGCAGCATTTCGGAGTTATACAACAAGGATGTTTGAAATTCTTAGAAATTCCTATATCTCGAAGAGTAGACCATTTTTGTGAGATACTTGAGTTTTCAAGAATTTTAAAGTTTTGAATTTGTGGAATTTCAAAACTTGAAAAGTTCTGATAGTTCGATAGTGATCGATTTTTGTGAAGTAATATTTAAAAGCTGTAGTAGTTTTCGATGTTTCAGGAGTTTTTATTTATTTATAATTTCTGAAGATCAAAGATTTGAAAAGAATTGTGCAGATTAAAAGAAGTTCTAACATTAAAAATGAACATGCTCATTATTTTTTCAAAATGTGCACAACAAGAGTTTTCTACTGAAGAACTAACAACAGTGATAAATTATTGATAACTTCCAGAAATGACAATATTCAGTAACGATATCCATACCTCAGTGTATTCTCGAAAAACTTGTATCACACATTTATCACACTTTTCGTTTTCCACATACGTACGTACGTCGGACACTTTGCATTTGCGGCGATGAATTCAATAGTTATAGGACAGCTCTTATTATCAGAAATGAAATATTTTTATTATATTTGTATAGCATAAATGACGCAAAATGTAAAATAAAATTTGTTTAAGCACATTATTGATCCAGATAAGATTTCTTAGAATCTTACACTCTACTCCCCCCCCCCCTCCCGTCACGCACCGCCTTTATTTTATAATTTCGCACGCAGTAGTTTTTCATTTATAACGGAAAAAATCAATCTCTCATTTTCAAACACAGTTTATTGACATACTGTGTAATAAAAAACCCATAAAGTAGGTTATTTAATACAGGGATATACATCGCACCCTCGAATGTACGACCCATTCTATTCCTCTTGCGGCCGGGTTCTGCACCGAGACAATAATCTTTTGAAACTAGGTAGTTTTTGTAAACTGTAATTTCATGTTTCTTGACACATGAGGACTAATATGACGAAAAAGAAAATCCATTCGATATGCTCAGACTCTTCATAACGCCCCTGAGATACACAACTTCTTAGGTAACGAGAACAGTCTCATAGAAAAATAAAAGTCACCATGTAATCTCTTATTACTGCACTACGTCATGCTACGGCAATTGGATGTCTGATACACTCGTACGAATGATCATAAAATTAGATTTCGTAAAATAAAACTTGTCCAAATGTTGTTGAAATACATGATTATTATCTGTACGGTAAAGTTATGTCCTCCGACTCAGGTAGTGTTGCTATCAAACCGTCCACCGACCGAACAAACCCCGTTACCGCAATGATCTTGACTACCGCTGGAACCTTATACCCCGTAGCTCTGATACTAGCTTTCCGCAGTTCTACTCTGCGAATGATAAATAATTCCACAAATATGGCAACGAGACACAAATAAACAATAATAAACAAAGCTGACACTCATTGGAAACAAATATGGTCTAGAAGCGAACGTCCATTCGTACGTCGAAACTGGGGAAAAAATAAACATCGTATATTACAATTGGTTTTAAAACTGCAAAGGTTTTCGTATTCTTTCTTGTATGCGTCATGTTATGTTGGTCAAAAACGCAATTTTTCGCGAATCAGACCTTTTAGTATTTCGTTCAAAGTCAAAGTGTCTCAAAAGTCACAATTGGATGGGTCGCTATACAAGTTCTGTACGTCAAAGGATGAAGAACGAACATTACTCAATGTCTAGTTTGTAATAATTAAAGACGATAATCTCGTACACCGTTTGAGGAACCGATGTTGATAAAGGACCGATGGTTCCAAAACAACAGTATAAGATGAACAAATTCTTCTTGTCAATTGGGAAACTCGTAAACCTGAACGATTCAGTCGACAAGTTCATCGCTCGAGAAGTCAACGGTAGTAAATGGAACTATATATAAAATTTATGAACTAAAATATAATAAAATTCAATAACGAACTTTTCGTAGTTTTACTCGGCGGATAATAAATAGTTTCATCAATATGGCACAGCAATGTGCAAAGTTGATAATTGTCAAAAATAAATACTGTCCATATCAGAACGTGCAGTTGAGTATCGAAACTTAGGAGAAAAGCATGATATATAACAGTTGGTTACAGATCGAAGTGTTCTGACAGTTCCTACGCCATCTCAACTTGTCAGATTCAATAGTCCTCCAAAATAATACAATGCTTTAAAAAATGAAGGATGAACGTCACTCACCCTCCAGTTTGTCATAATGCACGACAATCGAATATTGCAACATCTCAGGAGTCATTGATAATAAGGGACTAATGGGCCCAAATAAACAATACAAGATGAACCAAGTTTTTCCTATAATTTCGGAGTCGTGAACCTGCGAAAACTGTCGGGAAAATGAAAATCAACGAATTAAACGCAGTGGAAAATTATATAATCGACAGTATAAAATTCCAGATTGCACACAGATCCAACTAGTTTTCGAATGTCTCGTTTATGACATTAGTTTTGGTACTGTTGGAAAATGACTGCCGAAATGGTTGTTTATACTTCTTATAGCGTATTACACTAGAAGCCTAATTAAGATATGAAGAACTCTCACTACATCAGGGATAGAATATTTTCGGTTTGAAAAGACCATGATACTCATTCGAAATACTGCGATTACCTTTCTCGAGTTTATGTAAGCAAAAATACTGCTAAGAAATGATAGAAATCTGATAATCCCATTCTGATGCCATATCATATGTCGTAGCAACTTACCGAATTGCATTCCAAACATCAAAAATAACTATATGAAGTCAGAAAGCCTGAGCATTTGTGCTAAGATGTATCATACGACCAGCAAAGATCATGATAGTATATATCAAAAATTGACTCGTGAAAAAAATCATTAATTTTTTTTTCGACTCAGCGATATTGAATCGTCACATTTCAATTCATTCTCCAAGTCATAGACATTCAATATTTCGTTTTTGAGTCAAGTTGACACAATAAAAATACTACCTCTAATTACTCATCTATGATGATAGCAATATAATAGAAAAATTTTTTGTCATGT
>JAPYZK010011123.1:0-10744 GCA_030522785.1 Platygaster equestris | reverse complement strand
TTGTAGCCCTGAAAAGGTCTGAAATATTAGATTTATAAATTGGTGTAACAATCATTTCCCAAGGATTTAGAGGATTCTGAAAGTTTTCTCTGGCTCACTTTTCACCGCCGTGTGATTATTATTCCTGAAAACAGCAAAAATTGGACATGCAGCGCTACAAAAGGCGGAAATAGTAGATTACTCAACTAGTGTTACAATCATTTTTCAAGGATTTCGAAGTTTCTGGAAGTCTCTAAGCAGTTATAATGGTTCTAGAGAACTTTTTTCCCAGTTCCATTGTAGGTCGAAAATGTTTAGAACAATTTTATAATTGAATAGCTTCGATGTTTCGGAAGATATTCCGAATTTGGAGTATTTTTTGATCAAATTGCCATCGAAATCTATTCATAAATTTACCAATGAAATCGTTTATTGTGAATGTTGACACGCAAAACCAAATATTATCGAGACGCTTATTACCGAAAACGTAAAACTTTTTCAACTTTCCACCCCCTCGTGTAACAGCCCGGCTACGGAATTATTTATTTATAGACATGCGATATTTCGCCACACGTAGACATTCGCTGAGGAATTCGGCTTGTACCGCATGTCGCAGGACGACGAACGCGCCTCAATCATTCACGAGGATCTGTCGGCCAGCGCGCCTTTAAACGTTCCGTCTGAAATTCACCGGGACGTCCGAAATTTAAATCCCCTCAAATATTGAGGACCAAGCTTCCAATGCGTTTCTCTTTTTTTTACGGCTCGTTCAATAATGCAGGCCCTGCAATTGAGTTTCGCTAAACAAATCAGATCCACGAACATCATTCGTAGTTTTTTTTACATGTGAATTGGTAACGAAAGGAATTGAAATCAAATATTCCCTTTGTTTTCACGGTATGAGTTCAGGCCACACTGTATAGAAGTGGAGATTACTCACGCTTTTTGACAGAAAACACCTCGTGCGTAAGTCGGAGGTGAGTTACGTCCTTTGCTGAGCATCATGTAATATTGTCGGGCAATAACTCGGCCAGGTCGTAATTACTTTAATTAATTAGGAAACATGGCTTCGCTGAAGCCCAATCTTGTGACGCTCGGCATATATCTTCCAGCTCGAGCTTGTATTGCGCGGGGCTAGGGTCTCTCTATTGTGCACACGCGCAACTGAATACGTGTTTTCCATTGAGAGGTTGTGTTTTGTTCTCTGCGAATGTGGTGAACGTTTCCATGATTTCGGAAAAATGTCAGAGAACGCAGGAGAATTCTCAAATTCTCTTGATTTTCGAATTCTTAGATTCATGAACTCTAATGTCAGATTTTTGACCTAAATTTTAAATTTGTTCTGTAGAAAACTCTCACATTTTGACATCGGTCAATTTTAGCCTCAAAATTCATATCTCCTCTGGAATAGGACTCTTTCAATTTTTCAGGCACTCGAAAACTGACGAAGGAAAACGCGTCAAAGCGGTCATAACTTAATTACGCAGCCATCTTCGTCGTACATTCAGCGACACAAACAAGTGCACTCGGGCTCTTTCTTTTGAAACCTTTTTTTTCCAGTTCGAGTTATATCGGTAGTTCCGTAGCGTCGTGGTATGACGCGAACGTTATTAGCATCAAGCGTCTACTCTGACTTGCGTTCTCTCCGTCCTCCTCCCACGGTCCTAAATTTAATTAAATTTCACGGTTTTTCGCGATTAAAGAACCACGTCGGTGCCGGAGATGGCAGTGTTGTGAAATTAGTTTTGTCGGGGTCGGTAATGAATTTCATTAATTATGCCCAGCGTTTCCGGATCAGCAAGACGTTTCGGTTATCGAGTGGCTCGATCGCTCCGAGATTAACCGGCGTTACGAGATTGCGCTATTAAGTCTTTTTGCTTCACCTTCTTTCGCTTGATCGGATTTGCGAGTTGATCTTCTTTCAAGTCTTTCGGGCTCGAAACTTTTTTCGGTTTTTCATGGCGTAGTTTTTTGCATTCTTTGGGGAATTGGCGAGAATCGTATCATAGTTTCTGAGATTGTCTGAGTTTTTATTTATAACCCATCCCTCGTCAATGGGAATCGATGAAAATTGATAAGAATGGATGGGAATCGATGGATAATTGATTGGAATCGATAAGATTTAATGGGAATTGACGAAAATTAATGGGAAACTTAAATATACTAAACCTCCCCGAAAATAATGATCATCTCTCTCTCCTTCACCCGAATCTTTCCCAATACGAAAACATTCGTCAGTAATGCATTCCATCTAACCGTCGTTCGAAAGCTCGTTGACGGAGTCCTATAATGCAACTCCGCGTGCAATTTTAAGCAACCTTTTATCTCACTCGCGCACCCTCCCCCACCCTCCCAACTATCTACTACCCCTCCCCACCCCCATCCCGCGTATAAGACTCCGGTCCAATTACCTCCTTGCTACACCGGCTGCCGCTAGTAGGGGTTGCATGATAGTTAATTACACCCCCTACCCTAACCCCTACTTTCCCCTCTCCCTACCCCCCCCCCCTCATTCCACCACTCCGTCGCTGCTAATTACTATTTTTAAAACATTTAAACTAAAGTTTGTTAAATGAGTGGGAGTTAATTATGAATCCTACCCGTTGGAGGTAATTGGAGCGAACGAAAAACAAAGACTCGCCGCGCTCGCTCCTTCTACCAAGCTCTCGAGAGCCACTTTTCCCTCATCTCTCGGTGCTCTCCTTGAATTTGCCGCAATTTATTTTCCCCGCGTATTCCCGATTCGAATTCGTGACGGACGGGGGTGAATTCGGCGAAATAATGAATGAAAAAGTAGTTTGCGCGAGGGGGTTGGGGTTGGATGGACATTGCGACGTGTAACATCGGACACGGTCGCGAGCCGTGTAAATGTTGCGCGTAAAAGGAGCGTCGAGTTTTACGGTTATTAATTACCCGATACGAGAGTACTGCATTAACGTAGCGGGGCGTTAATATACGCAACGCGCGTTTATAATCCCGAGGAGGACCAGAAAGTTGCGCGAGTTATGGAGATATTGCGGTATATGTGAGTGGTACTTGGTGGGAATGAACTGGGCGAGTGGAAAATTGTTTTTGTTTCGAGTATCTCACATTTGTTGACCCGCCTTACTTTGCATGGCTGTTGTAGTCATCATTGTATGACTGATCGTCATCGATTCGGTTCCTTGTAAATTTCTGAAATTCGATCGTTTATATGTTGACTAAAAATTTTACGAAATCGAACCCTGTCTAAAAGATGGAGAAGATGCTTGGGTACCCGTCATGAAAGTTCAGATGTATTTTACCACGATGGAAATTCTTCGAGTCTTGGTAAATGGTTCATCTACCCATTGAGAATATTGGTTAAGGCCCCAGTCAGTCGTAATGTGCAAGTTTCGAAGTAAACTCATGTCAGTGAAATTTGTCAAATCGAATTTTAATGACTGTCATTGCACTTTCCATTCCCATAACATCTTTTGTGTTGTCAATTTTGATTTACCATTGACTGTGAATTGTTTTCTGATCTTCAAGATGGCTCACATCGATTGGTCAGAGGAAGAAGAGGTAGCTGTTTATTATAGAAGTATTCGAAAGTTCAGATGTAAGCTCATGTCACTGAAATTTGTCGAATGGAATTTTAATGACTGTCATCGAGTTTTCTATTCCTATAAAAACTTTTATCATGTCAATTTTGATTTTTCATTGACTCTGAATCCTTTTCCGATCTTCAAGATAACTCTCAACGATTGGTCAGAGGAAGCAGAAGAGGTAGTTGTTTGTTATAGGAATATTCGCAAGTTTCGCAGTTAGCTCATGTCACTGAAACTCGCCAAATTGAATTTTAATGACTGTCATAGCTTTTTCCATTCCCATAAAAACATTTTGCCATGTCAATTTTGATTTCTCATTGACTGTGAATCTTCTACCGATTTTCAAGATAACTCGCAACGATTGGTTAGAGTAAAAAGATTTGATTATACAAATTTTTTAGGCTCTGGTTACCAAACCTTTTTTCCAAAAATCTTGTCCTATTATCATTCAAACGATAACATTCGTTCGTCCCAGTTCCGGTCCCGTCCGCGTTAATGTGCCCCGTTTAAGCGGATTCCCAGACGCTTCGACTTCTAACCCCGCTCGTATATTTTTCGCTATTTCCGGCGCCATCAGTCAGGGCCAGTTACGAAGAAGATGTTGAAGTGCGCGCACGCCCTCAAACATACTTCTTCCACGGCCCGAAAACCACGAGTTATTCCTCTGAAGATATTTCCATTCGCACCTCCGAATTCCAGTCCCTCATAAATGAAGTACTAATTCGCCGTGCGGCCGAAAAAAACTGAGTCGAGTCCGTACCGCCGTAAGGCTCAGTTTTCAATGTGAACGCATGAGAAAATAAGCCTTAAGAGAATGTTGACTCGTTACAGTTCTTTCGGTGCATCGCAGAAATAGGATGTTGACGTCGGAATCATTATCGATGATCCGGATCATCGACGCGCCGATGCACGTGTGCTCAATGGAACGGAAAATAAATATAGATGCAAGTCTCGGCGTAAAAGGGTTTTCAATACGCTTTCCAGGAATCGCGCTACAAGGACGGCTTGATGTATGAGTCGACGCGCCTGTTCCGTGTCGCCATGTTTTGTTAATAGCCATGTTTCGTCGTTTTTCCTCTTCCCTTGCTCTCGCTCGTCTTTGACAACGAAGGCACTCGCTTGTTCCTTTTTGACGTTCGCGACCTTTGCTTTCGGGAATGTCTTCACAGAAATTTGGATGGGATGTGGCGATTTCTGGAGTTTGAAGGGAATTCGCTGTTTTATCTTGGGACATGCCGCTTGCTTTCATCCCCTGGTCGAAGACAGCTATGTAGCGATTGTTATAAGGCTCACTATCTCGGGCAGTTCGTTAAGAATTTGAGTTTTATGGGAATCGGTACACATCCGGTCGTTCTATATCGAACCTTTGTAACTCTTCTCAACAGTTCTCTATCCTCTGCCAGTCTTATGGAACCTTGTAGCTTTCTGTAGTTTTTCGTATTTGGTCAACACATCTGTTGAATAGAAGTGGGCCAATACCCATAAAACCACAAGAACACCATAACTTTGCGATCCTCGAATAAAAAGGCGAGAAATATCGGGAAGCGCGTGTGCGGTTGCCGAAGGGAGTTCGCCGATCGGCTCGAGTGTCGCGGGTTCGAGATTAGAGAGGAAGCGGGGCCGGCGATTTAAAAGCTGTCATTCGGCCTTAAGATGTTTGCGTTCGCCGGGGCCCAGGCCACGTCGCATGAGAATGTTCAACACACGTTGCCCGTGTGTCTATAATCCCCCCGGCGCACACAAACGCCGCGTTAATAACGTTATGCGGCCCGCGAAGATAGTGTGCACAAGCGCGTGTGCAGCGAGAGAGGGCCGTTCTCTTAACACTGCACTTTACTTTGGCGCAAATTAATTGGCAATCTCCGGGGACCGTGGGGTTAAGTGGCTTTTTATTTCCATCGGCCGCCCACGGGTACTACATTATGCGACATTCGAACGTGTCGTATACATAAGTGGATCCGTTAATGCGCCTCGGGGGGGGGGGTTGGGGGGGGGGGGGGGGGGGGGGGGGGGGGGGGGGGGGGGGGGGGGGGGTGGGGATGGGTGTGATGGTTGAAGGTGTTGGGGAAGGTAATTTGAGGTGTTTTACTTGAGGTTTGGTTTGAGGGGTGGGTAAAATGGGCAGTTGGCGAGGGTGGTATTGAAGTTGGGGAGGAACTGATGAAGGTTCGGAATTTTTGCGATTTTGGAATTTTGCGAGATTTGGAGATTTTGGGAATTTTTGGATTCTGGAGGATTGTGGAGTTCTGGGGTTTAGAGGGTTTTGAAAGGTTTAGAATTCCATTATTTCCAAAGATTGGGGGGGGGGGGGCTTTAGAGTTTGGAAGTTTTTCGAAGGGTATGGAAATTATCAAGTTTTGGAATTTTCGAAGATTCGCACATTTGTGAAGTTATGAAGTTTTTAAAAATTTCGAAGTTTCAAATCTGAAGAGTTCTGAAACTTAGGAATTATGACGGATTTGTATGAATTTTGATATTTTTGAGCTTTTTGGAGTTTTAGAACTTTTGAAACTTCAAAAATTTGGGGATTGCAGGATCCTGAATTTTGAGATAGTTGTGGAATTTCAAATTCAGGAGGTTTCTGAAATTTCATAAGATTAAGAATTTCGATGTTTACGAGAATGTCGAGGTTTTGGAGTTCTTTAAAGTGTATTAGAGTTATTTAATTTCGAAATTTTCGAAGATACGAATTTTTTTCGAAATTTTGGTGTTTCGAAGAATTTTGAAGTTTTGAAGCCAATAATTTCCCACATGTTTGCAATTTTGATTAATTTGAATGGATTTCTAAGTTATTGAGTATTTCCAAGGTTTTACATTGTAAAGTTTTCGGATTTTATAAGCTTTGAATCTTTTGAAACTTCTAAAGTATTAAAGTTTAAAGGAATTCTTCAATTTCAAAGTTCCGAAAATTTTGGAGCTCTGATGTTTCTAATGATTCGGAAACATTTTTATGTTCTGAATTTTTTCGAATTATCTAAAAGTTATTATATATTGTAATTTTCGAAGATTTGGTAATTTGTAAAGTTTTGAAGATTCTAAACATTTTGAAGTTTAGCGACCAATAATTTCAGGAATTCATCGAATTCTGATAAATTGAGGTGAATTTATAAGTTTCTTCAGCATTTTGAGTTGTTTAAAATTCTAAGTTATCTAACTTCTCAAGTTTTGAAAAGTTTGGAATTCCTGCTATTCTGAAGTTTAAGGAAACTCTTAAATGTTAAAGTTTCAGAAGTTCCTTAAGTGTAAGAAAATCCAAAATTTCAATGTTCTCAAGGATTTTGAAGAACTACGGAGTTTCGAAGTTTTCCGGAGTATATGAAAGTTATTGAATTTTGGAATTTTCGAATATTCGAAAATTTGTCGAGCTTCAGAGATTCTGAAAATTTCGAAATTCTACAGCCAAAAATACCCGAAATTCATCGAATTCCGATGAATTAAGATGAATTTCGATTTTTTTTTTTTTTTTTTTTTTTTTTTTGAAATTGTCAAGTTTTCGATATTTTCAAGCTTTGGAAATTTTAGAACTTATGGTATTAATTCTAAGGTTTTTCTGGAATTTCTAAAGTTTGTGAAAATCTACAATAGCAATGTTCTCAAGGATTCCAGAGACTTTTAAAGTTCCGAAGTTTTTCGAAGTGTATAAAAGTTATCGAATTTGGGAATTTTTGAAGATTTGACAATTTGCAAAGTTTTAGAGTTTTTGAGAATTTTGAAGCTCTGCAACTAAGAATAAATTTTCAAATCAGCAAACTTTGATGAATTCGAGCGAATTGTAACCTGAAGTTGGGGGTATTATTCAATTTTGAAGTTTCGCAAGTTGCTCAAATTCCAAAGTCACTAAATATATCAAAAAACACTCTACTATTCAATATTTCCAAGTTCCTAAGTTGTTAAGCTTTCATTTTCCTAACGTTCTGTAAATTGGAAAATAATGAATTAATTTTGAATTATTACATTTTGAAGTTTCACTAGTTCCTGAATTTTCAAAGTCACTGAAAATATCAAAGATATCTGTGGTTTTTCATATTTTTGAGTTCCAAAGTTGTTACGTTTTCATTTTCCCAAGATTCTAGAAATTGAAAAACAAGACTTCGTATGTTACCAAAGTACTGTAGAAAGACAAATTACCAACGATTTATATCATTCATCGTGGAAAATTTTCAACATTCATCATTATAAGAAGTTGCATCCACGTTTTTTCAAAAAGGAAGAAGATTCAGGCTGGCGCCCAAAAAAATGTCCTGTTTCACTCATCCTCCTCGAAAATGAAGCGTTGGTTATAAATTCAGAGATTCAAAGTACAAAACTTTTTTTTCCTGCATTCGGTTCCAATTTGGACGACACGTTAACCTCAATATTATGCTTATCCGATGCGCGGACGGATGCATACGTGCTCATAACTCCACGTTCTCCGGAGAACTGGACGAAAAATAAACGCGAGATGGATTCACCGAGATGAATGGCTCTTCAGGTGGACACGGTCCTGAGGCAACACCGGCGAACCTCGATAAGCATTCGGATTAGCGCGACGCCTCGAATGTGTTTACGTTTAATTACTGTAAGAGTCTCCATTAGGCTGGACCTGTGCCAGAACCAAACGTGGGTGCGCTCACTTAACGCTCCCATTTTTATCAAACTCGCGCCAAGTGCGAGGCTTTTTGCCCGTATTTTCCCGGGTTTTTCCCTTTTTTCCTGTTACTTCGATTTTTTTCTTCGCGGCAATCAATGCGTCTCCGTTTGTCTTTTTTTTCGGTTTTTTTGGGTTTTTCAATTTTTTTTTTTTTTTTTTTTTGACGAGTCAGGGATTGGAAAGTGTGATGAGTTTTCGAGTTGGAAATTGGTTTTTTTGGGATGTGGGAATTGGGGATTTTTGACATTCATGAGTTTTGGGGATTTTTGTTTTCGAACTTTGGACTTTGAAATTTTTAGAGCCGATGGAGCAGAATATTCGATAATCTTTGGATTTTACGAATTTTAGCAAAGTTGTGGAAGTTAAGGAATTTTGAAGTTTTCGAAAATTTTAGCATAATTTGAAGTCTCAGTGAATTTGGAAGTCTTTTCGAAGTTGATAATTTTTGGAATTTGGTTAGTTTCAGGGTTAAGAGAATTTTTGAATTTATGATGCTTGTGAAGTGGCAAATTTTTTGAGTTCTGCTGGGATTTATTGTTTTGGAAATTTCGAAATTGTGAAGTTTTGCACTTGTAAAGTTCTGAAGTTTTAGGTGTTTAGTTGATTTTGGAATTTTTGTAATTTTGAAGTTTTGAATCATTTTAAGTTTCAAAGTTGTGGATGTTGTGATGTTTTGGAATATTTGGAGTTTTGAAGTTTGAAAGCATTCTGAATTTTGAATAGTCTAAATTTTGAAGGCTGTACAAAATTATAGCGTTGGATGTATTTGAATTTTTGGGAGTTTGAACATTTATCGAACTTTAAAAGTCTCGGGAATTTTGAAGTTTTTTAGCTTAGAAAATTTCGAAACTTCTGAAGTTTTGAAAAATTTGAGAGTTTAATAGCTTGAGCTTTAAAATAAATTGTTCAAGTTTGGATGTATTGAAGTTTCGAAAATTGTATATTAGGAGTTTTCTAGTACTAGTGATTTTCTAATTTATGAAATTTTCGACCTTTGAAAATTTTGAAATTTCGAAGCATTTGAAGGTTTTGTATTTGTTAAGTTTTTAAATGTTAAGATTTCTAGTATTCTCAAAGCGTTGGAAATTTCGAAAGTTTCGTAATTTTCAATTTTTAAGAAATTATAAATTTTCCGAAGTTTTGAAACTTTTGTACTTGAGGATTCCACGAATTTTGAACTTCAAAAGTCCTCAAGTTTTAAAATTTGTAAATATTTGAACATTTTGTAGATTCGAAGCATTTTAAAGTTTCCTACTTGTAAATTTTTTTAATGTACAGAGTTCTAGAATTTTCAAAGCTTTAGAAATTTCGAAAATTTCGGAATATTCAATTTTCGGGGAATTATCAATTTCCCGAAGTTTTGAATTTTTCATACTTGAGAATTCCACGAATTTTGGACTTGAAAAGTTACTTTGAAACTTCTCAAGTTTTGAAGTTTTTGAATATTTGGAAATTTTGAAGTTTCGAAACATTCAAAAATTTTGTACTTGTAAATTTTTTGAATGTCCAGAGTTCTAGAATTTTGAAAGCTTTGGAAATTCCGGAAGTCTCAAAATTTTCATTTTTCGAAAAATTATAAATTTTCCGAAGTTTCGAAACTTTTGGTCTTCAAAAGTTCTCAAGTTTTTATATTTTTGAATATTTAGAAATTTTTAAGTTTCGAAGCATTTCAAAGTTTTGTACTTGTGAAGTTTTCGAATGTTAAGAGTTCTCGAATTTTCAATGCTTTGGAAATTTAGAGAGTTTCGTAATTTTTCATTTTTAAAAAAATTATGAATTTTCCAAAGTTTCGAAACTTTTGGACTCGAGGATTTTACGAATTTTGGACTCCAAAAGTTCTCAAGTTTCGAAATTTTTCAATATTTGGAAATTTTTATGTTTCGAAGCATTTCAAAGTTTTGTACTTGTGAAGTTTTCCAATGTTCAGTGTTCTTGAATTTTCAAAGCTTTGGAAAGTCCGAAAGTTTCGGAATCTTCAATTTCTGAAAAATTATAAATTTTCTGAAGTTTCGAAATTTTTGTTCTTGAGGATTCCACGAATTTTCAACTTCAAAAGTTCTCAAGTTTTTCAGTTTTTGAATACTTGGAAATTTTTATGTTTCGAAGCATTTCAAAGTTCTAATTTCAGAGTTCTCGAATTTTCAAAGCTTTGAAAAAACTTCGAAAATTTCTCAATTTTCAATTTCCGAAAAATTATAAATTGTTCAAAATTTATAAATTTCTGTACTTGAAGATTCCAAGAATTTTGAACTGAAAGAGTACTTAAGTTTATCAATTTTTAAATGTTTGCAAACTTTGAAGTTTCGAAGCATTTTAGATTTATACTTGTACATGAATTCTTTTAATGTTCAGAGTTCTAGAATTTTCAAAGCTCCAGAAATTTCGATAGTTCCGAAATTTATAATTTTCGGAAAATTATACATTTTCCGAAGTTATGAAACTTTTAGACTTGAGGATTCCATGGATTTTAGACTTCAAAATTTCTTAGTCTCTAAAATTTCCGAACCTTTCGAAATTCTAAAGTTTCAAAGCATTCCAAAGTTTTGTAGTTGTGGTTCCAAAATTT
>JAPYZK010011103.1:0-11042 GCA_030522785.1 Platygaster equestris | reverse complement strand
TCAAAAACTTAAAAATTCCAACATTCTCACAACTCCTAAAATTTCCGATTCTACAACTTCAGAATTCTGAAATTCCAGGAATTCTGAAACTACCAAAGCTTCAAAAGTTCCAAAACTTTGAACGTTCCAAAACTTCAAAGCTGGAAAGCAAATTTCCAGAACTGAAAAATGTCGAAATATAATTATTTTCAATCTTGAAAATTCTAAAATTTTGAAGTTCTTTGACATTCTCAAAAACTTCAAAATTCCAACATTTCAAAAACTTCAGAAATTTCTAAACCTTCAAAACTTTATAATTCTTCGAAACTTCAAAATTCCAAAGCTTCATAAGTTCCAAAACTTTACAATTTCAAAACATTCGAACACTCCAAAACTTCATAAATGTTATATCAATATCCTTGAAATTATTGAAAGACCAAGATCTAAATTCTACCAACTTTCATGATTTCGATTTCCCTTTCGAAATCCTGGAGATCTTGCTCGGCGGCCTTCATTTTCAATTTCTTCACCGCTACTTGCTGCTGGGCGCCGCCTCCCTCCAAATTATCTCGCTCCAACATGCCCAAATAAACTTCACCATAAAATCCCTGACCTAGCCTACCCTGTAGTATGACGTTGCAATCGGCGTCGAGTTCGAAAATACTTTGCATACGCCCATAAGTACGTTTATTGTCGGCGGTCTCTGCCAACCAATCCAAATACGTCGACAAATCTTCCGACGAATCGTGAATCGGAGAACTGGTGCTCATGCCGTTGAGAACGCAACTCACTGAAAAAACAAATTCCGAAAACCAAAATAATCATCAACAATTAATCATTATAAAATAATTTTCATATCATCAAAAACTGAAAATTTCATCTGGTATGAAATTCGAATTTCGAAATAAAATGATCAAAATTGAAATACATTATAAATATTCAATTATTACACTTGATTTAAAATTCGAAAATTGAGACACACACTTTTCGAATAAAAATTTCAACTTGTACAAGTTCCGAAATGTTGAACATGAAATTTGAATTACAAAACGAATGAAATTCAAACGAATCATCGTATTTGTCTTACAATCACTCAAATCGTCGAGTGTCAAAGTTGTGTCGTCTGTGACCATGCTGCTGTTGCGAGATTCGTTCGAGTGTAGCAGAATTTCGGAATTCGTTTCTTCGCTCCCGTGGTCGTTGAAGAGTTTCGGAAAAACGACGGCATAGGAACGCATTTGCCGAGAGTTGAAAACGTCGGAAAGTATGCGTTTCGTGTCACGCATTATTTCGTGGGGTTTTTTTCGCACGGCGCCTGGTTCGCCCCAACACTCGATCATTAATTGGTACATTTCCGAGGGACAGCCGCTGGGAATCGGCAGACGTTTTCCACTCAAGTAAAACTAGAAAATGGAAAAATTCATGAATATCACATTTTGAACCTGCGAATTACCAATTTCAACGACAATTTTTCAAATTTTGAATTTTGGACCAAGTGACAACGAAATGAGTATTTTAATTTTACATTTTGTAATTTTAGAGGAGTTATAAATTCAGACATTGAAATATTTTGAATTTTAAATCTTTAATCCCAAATTGTGAAAATAAAAAATTTTATCTACAAAATTGTTGAATTCGAAATTTGAAAATTTGAGATTTCGATTTTCATGTGAAAAAATTCTTTGAAACTCCGTCATTTCAATACTTTGGAAATCCGAGAAATTGTTCAAACTATAAAAAATCGAAGTGTGGTAATCAAAAAATCAGAAATTTCCAAATTTTGATACTTAAGAATTCAAAATTCAGGTTTCTCGATAATCAACATTTTCAGTTTTGAGTCGAAAACGAGATACAATTGAAATTCTAAAACATCTGAAAAATTGAAAATTAAACGAATTTCGAATGTGAGTATAAAAATTCAAACATTACGAGTTTTAATTCAAAGTTTAAAATTGAAATGATAAAAATGAAAAATTTCAAATGTTGAAAATCTTAAAATCTCGATTTTCAAATATCTTGACACTTGAAAATTTAAAATTCAGGTTTCTCGGAATTGACAATTTTTGACATTCAAAATTTTGTACCAATCGTAATTGTATCAAAATTTTTAATTTTACATTTTATAGTTTAGAAACGATTATAAATTCAGGCATTCAAATACATTGGATTTTGCATCTTCAATCTCAAATTTCGAAGGTATAATTAACTCCGAAAATTAAAAAATTTTGTTACGTATTTGAATGTGACACTTTGTAAATTACAAAATGGAAAATTTATAAATCTTCGATTTTAAACATGGTTGACCAACGAATTTCGTGACATTGTAAAGATTTCTAAAATAGATTGAACACGAAAATAACCAAAAAATACATGAAAATTGTTCTTCTTCGCGTACTTTTTTAAGTGCATCAATATCATGAACAGGCAAGGAAACTCCCATTGAAAATATTTCCCACATTGTCGTAGCCAACGCCCAAACATCAGTCTCTCCATTAAATTTGGCAGCTTCGAAATTACTGTAACACTCCGGTGGCAACCAATGGATGCTGCAAAACAAAAAATTTAAATCATTAAAAAATTCAATTCCCTCATATATTTCACGAAATTCAAAACTCAATAAATTTCAGCATCATACCAAAACTGAAAATTCAAAATAAAATTTACTTTTTTCAAGTCAAAATTGTACATCAAATTTTTTCTCAATCGTTAAATTTGAATTGAAGTCAAATTTTTTTATAGTAACTTTCATATTTTTGAACTCCAAAATTTTGAATCAAATATTCAAATTTTAAAATACCACCATAAAAATGAATTATCGAGTTCAAATCATTTCATGATATGTTTCATTTAATACGTTCACATTTTCGAATTCCTAAAATTAATAATAGCCACAATATTATAAAGACATGAATAATTATGTATCGATATATCCGCAAAATCGACTAACTCCATATAATTGTAGTTATGAAGTCCTGGGTCAGCTAATTTAACAAGCAACGAATTTTCTGTGTGAACATGGACCAACAATTTCCGGCACCTTATGTTCCCGTGAACGATTCCATTTTCTTCCTGAAAATAATAAAAATCAATATCATATAATAAAATGAAATTCAATTTTGTGTGAGCAAATTTATAATGAAGAGACGATCAATTAATGATTATGAAACTCACAAGGTAATAAACCGCGGTTGACAAACAAACTGCGGCGTCGACCAAGTCCCCAGTTTTTACTGAATCTGCGGACGACATTCTTAAATATGCATCCAATGGGCCAAGTTTGACTAGTTCTAGCACCATTCCCACAGTTGGTCGCAAAGTTATGCCATAAGCCCTAAATTTAACAATATTAATTTTTTAAACAATATTTAGAGTTTAAAATATCTAACTTGTAACAATAATTAAAATATTCATTCAATTTGTTTAGAACAAAGATTTAAAATTTTAACAGTTTTTCACTTTTTCAGTAAAATTCGCGGTTTTTGTTCTATTTTTTTTATTATTATTCTTTTTTTTCTTCTTAAAATTAGTTTCATTTTCTTATATTAATTCTTTTTCTTTCTTCTTTTTTTGAATATTTTTCATTCAGTTTATTTCAAAACTATAATGAAAATTACGACAGGAAAAATTTTTTCTTACCTCACTAAGGCTTTTGACCTCAGTTCGCTCCATTTGCCGACTAACTGTATAAATTTCCATTCGGGTTCTCTCAAAACTTTGATGGCGACTTCTAATTTTTTGCCTTTCGAGACTCGCCACATGGCTTTATATAAAGTTGTCTTCGGTGCCATTGTCCCCAGTAAATCCATGGTGCTCCTACTTTTTGGAAACGGCTGGAGCTCGTAAATTTGGAGCTGGTTTGGAGGAATTATTTGGGGACCGGAGTCGATGACTTGCGTCATTATTTCCTCGTCAGCTGCAACGTCGCTGAATGTTACTTCTGGGGCGCATATTAGCAATGGCGACGTATCTGAAAAAGGTTTTTCATTTTATTTTTGTACTTTTTCTTCGTTTTCAACATTTTTTTGAAGGTCTAAAATTTTGAAAACTTAATGGAATCGATATTATCGTATGAATTTGTGAAAATGAAAAATGCAAGGAAAGAAATTTTGGCTTCTCCAAATTTTCAAAAAACAGGAAAACATTTCAGTTGTGAACGTTTGATTGAAATTGGATCAAGTTTTGAAGATTTGAATATTCTAAAAAAATTTTCGGATATTCAAAATTTATCCAAAAATATCATTAATTTTCTAGAATTAGTTCAAATCCATAGATTTAATGGGGAATTTCTAAAAAACTTCGATTACCTAGAAAATTCATTTCAATTTCTCAATTCACAAAACGAGAGTTATTTATTCTAATTTCCAAATATTATTTCAAAATTTTTAATAAATGAAAAAAACCATTACAAAATGTTGTGAAAGTTAAAAATTTGCAAAAAAGGAATTCAAATCGTCTCACAATTCCATAAAATTTTCACTTACGTCCTACTCATTTTCATTTGACATTGAAAACTATATTTCACCATATTCTGAAGGATGCAGACATTCCCCAAGAAAAATAGCTTCCGAAGAATCTCGATGTGACGACATAATTTCTCTAAGTGACTTGTAAGTTTTGCCAGTAGCTGTGAAATAATATTCTTCAGAATATTGGTGCATTATTTTGTGCGTGCGTGGTTTTGAATCGTGTCCACAAACGTCGATGAAAAAAGTGTCGTACGAGGATTCGCACTCTCGCAAAATGAAAGTTCCTGGTCTGTTATCACGTTTGTCCTTCAGTTTTGCATAGGAAAATTCTCCTCTGAAAATTTACAACAAAGATTTTTTTTTTACATTTCTAAACATCAGCTCTAATTATTCACCAACAGAAGTAAAGAACTGATATTTTTATCTTTAAAAATTTTTGCATTCGTTTATAACTTTGTTATTTTTTATTTTACAATTATTTTTTGCTTATTCATAAGTACCCAACAGGTCCATGACATTTGAGTTTTTGCAAAGCTTCCAAACTCGGTGTCAAAACTCGCCCACATATGTTAAAATTCCATTTTACAGACAATCTGTAATATCCATCAACTGCTGAGATAAAAGATAAGAGCATCGAATTCGAATCGAATTTTAAATGCGAAGGGATGCCAGTTTTCTTGGAAATTTCAACAATTCGATCGAGCCTGAAAAATCACAAATACAACTAAAAGAATGAAATAAGATTCGGAAAAAGTTTCTCCTCTTAAGAAAATTTGAAAAAAATTACCAAACAGTGACAAGGCACAAATCCTCAAAAAATCCAAGATTCTCCCACTCGTATTTTTCATCTTTTGGTTTTCCAAAAGTGTAACAACGAATCCCGTCTAAATTGATTTTCAAAACAACTTTGACAGGCTGATTTGGCAAATTTCGAAACAAAAAAGCTTCGTATTCTTCGGAGGGGTAATTGGGGGCCAAGGATTCGAACTGATTCAAATACTGTTCCTTGATGTACAACAGTCCAGGAGCGTTGCCAGACAAAACTGACAAACCTTTGTGAAGGGCTTTTTTCAAATAAATCCAGTGTTTTTTTACCCATTTGGTGGGCAAGTAATTTTTGTACTCCAATGCCATTTTTTCTCCTGAAATATGCTTTTCTAGCATTACTCTGGAAGAAAAATATTGGAATTACACATGGTTTTTTTTCAGCGCCTAGTTGTGTGGAATTTTCGAATTTTAATTCTAAAAAAATTGGACTTAGAAATCACCCACTTGGGAAATTTGTAATTCTTTTCGAATTTATAACAAACCTGTACATATCAATGCAACCAAGACCGACAAGTTCGTCTCTGTGTTTCGAATGCGTTATTTCCGAAACATTATTGTTGAGAATGTCATGCCTGACTTGCATATAATAATAATTGTACGCTTTTTCATCCATCGGAAGAAGTTTTTTTATAACTCTTGGTTTGAATCGTATTCGAAAATCATAGACATGTTTTTCGTCGTCTGCTAAGACATGTCCGGTCGGGAACCACATTTTCATGTTTGGATTTCGCAAGGCGAAAAGATGCCTCGCAGCAGGACCGATTCCAATTTTTTTGCATACCTAAAAATAAACAATATTCAATGTTGGAAATCGAAAGGTATAGAAAATCAAAATTCAAGAATTAAAAAATCCGAAATAGCGAATTAATAGTTAGTACATGAACGATTAAAAACTTCGAAAAATTGCGAAAATGAAAGAAATGTTTCCAACAAATGAAAACATCGAGCAATGAAACATAGTGCATAAAAAAACGTCCCTTCAAAAAAGTTTCGATCGATAACACCAGATAATGTGCAAAAAATCGCCTTCTCCTTCAAGCTACGAGTGCATTGTTTACATTTTCGCCATTGTTGTTTACAGAAAAGCGACACCCTTACCTCTATACACAATTCTTCCGCAGTTTCCCCAACAACAAAACGAATATCCAACACTTTTTCCTCAGTGACTAAATTTACTGTCGCTGTTCGTTCCTCGCTCATTATCAAATTCGGCGTCACTTTTTTCCTTTGAAAGACTACATCAGTCAAAAAATCCTAAGTACCAGCAATCGCAATGACCACGCAATGACATTAATGACAATCTAAAAATAATTGTCAATATGTAATTGTCAATTGATTACGAACGTGTCGAGCGTCAAAAAAAGGTTGTGATATCATTTGACGCTCAACGCGAGGGTCAAATTAATTTCATGAAATTACAATTTTTGAATGCACTAAATTTTTACTCATTTTTGGAAGGGTTTTTCAGTTCTTATTATTCTATAATTCATTCTCTTTACTCTATTATTGTCTGATTCCATTTATTCAATTGTCAAGGAGAAAATATCTGCCACCAGCTAAAAATGGCGTTTCGCCCACCCGTTTCGCGCAGTTTCGCGGGAACTCCGCGATGTGACGCCATAGTCGCGATCGAGTCGCGGTGATGTCCGCACGCAAATTTTTCGCGACGGGAGTGCGCGGTGCTGGTTGTTTATCAGCTCGATTTTCACGGGTGACCGAACGATAATCGCGGGTGTCAACCCGCCCCGGGGCGGGGAACGCGCCCCCGGCTCAGTGTTTTCGCGTTTTCCGCGCGTCCGGGCTCTCCTCATCCCGATTCGGACGACGCACGAGGGAAAAAACATTGGCGCGCTCGTGTACGTGCATGCACATTTCACCGAGGCATGGCATGGGGCAACTCGTTTCAAATTACCGCAGGCCGTTATCCCAGTCCCGGCCGATGCCATGTGAGTTTCCAATTTTGCAAATTACAGAGAACATGGAAATTTACGGGTTTTTGTAGAGTTTGCGAAACCGCGCCAAAAAACAATTACCATTCCCAACGATCGCGCGGGTTGTTGATCTCGTCTGTCCTTGTTTCTTTGGGGACACCTCTCTTTCTTTCTTTAAACCCTTTTTCTTCTCAGGATCAGCTGATGAGAGAGGTTTTTGGGAGATTTTTCGAGTTTTTTATTTTGTCATTTCGGAAAATTTTGGGATTGGATGGATGATTATTATGTTTTGGGTGGGGGTTTTGAATTTCGTCAGAAATTTTTGCGGTTTCACGATGTTTTCCCACCCGCTGTAGAAAATTAGGTTGACATTTTGAGGGCGCTTTTTTGCGGATTTAATTGTTGAGGGCAGGGGCGTATGCATCAGGGGGTTTTGGGGGGTAAAATACACTTTGAAATTTGAAATGAATATTATTGTTGTAAGTAAAATTAGTGAAAATCCGAAAATAGAAAAATATACAATTAGAAGGATTTTTTTCTGCGAATTTCAAAATTTGAGTTATTTTATTATAATTTAAAGAATAGAATATTAAAATTTACATAAATGTGAGAAAAAATAGGACAAATTTGGAAATTTCTAAAATCTGATTTTGTGGAATTTTTGGCAATGAAAATTAGAATTGAAAGAGGTAAAAATTGAAAAATGTATGACATCAAAAATTTTAGTTTTTATCTCTAAAAGATTTTTATTTCAAATTGAATAGTTTTTGTTATTATAATTTTTCTATTAAATTTTGAATTATGTAATTAAAATTTTAAATTTACAAATTTTGATCATTGAATATAATAATAATAATAATTTTTAAATCAGGTTCGAAATAGGAAAATGTTGCAATTTTCAAAACGACAAATTTTTTCGCAATTTCCTATTTTCAATGCTTTTATTTTACGATGTATTTTTTTTATTTAATTTTTTGTACTAAGTTGCAGTTTTTGTATCGAAATTTCGAAATTGACGATTACGAATTTTCGAATTCCCAGAATTTCACATTTCAATTTTTATGCCAACTAAATGATGAATATCCCAATTTTGTACTTCTACAAAATCTTCAGAATTTTATTGTTATAAATTTAATATCTTCATATCTTCTGATTTTTCAGTGTTCGAAAAATAATTCCTCCCGAAAATTTCCGAAATTGAGTTTAAAGAAACTTATATTCACGCGTCGAGAACAAAAATTGAAAAACAGTACAATTTTTTATGAAGACTCTATGTGACGAACATTTTTCCGAGAAATATAATTCATTGTCTGGATAACTTATTCAAAACCCCGCTCAAAGTAGAATCTCGAGTGAAAACCGTTTCGATTAATTATTCATCCCGCGATTCTCAAAAACCCGGTATTTCTCGAGCATCTAAAAAAAGAATCTCGTTATCCCCTGGCTCCGTGATAATAATTCACGCTCCGATAATGCAAATTTTATTTGCCGAGATTATTCCCAATTAGCGCGATCAACGGGCGCCTAATTCCCCTGTTCATTTTTATCCGAATGACAAAACGACAAACATTCAACGACCCCAAAAAATTAGACTTACGTAAACTCAATTTAAAAATTGAAAAATCACACCTGTTCGTAAATAAACGAAACACTGATAGATTCAAAAGTATTAATTTCTAACTTTACCTCTAAGAACATTTTTGTAATGATTTTTTTATTAATTTAAAAAAAGCAGTTATGTACTTTAAAATCGTGGAAACTTTATCTCAACTGTCTGTTTTTAATTCATTCAAAAAATAAAATAAAATGTTGAATTTCATTCAATTTGAAAATTGAACTTGTTCATAAATTTAAAATTATCAATTCCTAACTTTACCTCGAACATTTTTTTTATCAATTTTAAAAAATCAGTTATGTATACTCAAAAATCGTAGAAAATTTATCTTGACTGTCTATTTTTAATTTATACTGCATTTTGGAAATATTTCACTAAATTGAATGATCAAATGATTGAATTTGAATCAAAGTTGTTAAATAATGATTCAATGTCCCAAAAACTCCGAAAATGATTCTGGAAATACTTCTCGCGATTTTTGAACAGCTTGTAAGAAAATGTTGAAGAAACAGAATTTAAAAAAAAAGTACAGTAGGGAGTAATTTTCCATTAAGCCAATCAATATGCAGTAGCTTTAAGAAAATATTTTCCTATCATGGAAGGGAACGTTTGCCACCGGTATTTTTTATTAACTCGTGTTTAGGCAGCGCAGGATGATTTAGCGGGCGCAACACTCGCTCGGGGGAGTTATTTCCGTCTAATGTCTCGGCCCTTTTTGCTTTTTCTCCCAGAAAATTTGGCTTCGCTCTTTGAGCCAACACGTGTGAATTCCATTTCTGCCTTGCAACGCAAAAAATGCGTGCAGTCGCGTTAGTTTTCTATATTTCTGTTTAGAATTTGCCACCCTCGTCGCGGTCGGCCTGAGCGAGAACCCGAGTCCCTTGAAATTCGGGAGTTTAATATTTCGGATATAATAATGTATCATTTTTTAGGTTATATGATGATTTGGGGTTTTCTTACAAATTTCGGGTGTTTTTTTAGAATTTCCGGAAGTATGCGACATCGTTTGGAAAATTTCTGAGCATTTCTAACAAATCAGAAAAAATAGTAATTTTTTATTAATTTTTCAAAATTTCCGAGATCTTATTTTCTTTCAACTTTGTAATAATAACTATAAATTCGAAATATCTCGAAATTACGAGCAATTTTTATTATTTTAAAAATATGAATTTTAAATTTATTTATCGCAACCGATGAGAATTTTTTAATATCACTTCTGTTTTCATAAACTAACAGAAAATGTATGTAATATATACACTCGAAAATGTTTCGAATTTGCCCGTAAATTTTGAAGGTATTTTATGTATGTGTACATATAAAATGAAATATCCGCACGATTTTTTATTCGAAAAACATCAGAAATGTTTGTTATCGGAGTAATTTCTCAATTGGTCGGAAAGTTCCCCTGAAAATTTTGAATACCTGCAAAATTCTAGACGTAGTATCGCACAATACATAATATATTTCACAGTACTGGGCAGGGAAACTGAAATTTTCCAATTTTCTATGCAAATGAAGTAGATGCAGATATTTCGTTGCACGGTGCTTTTACAGGACGACGTGAATTTTTCCTGTATTTTTCCCGGGCGCGGAAAAAAGGCCACTCGGGTCGTTTCGTAAAATCGGGCGTTAATGCAGGGTGATTGCACTCGTAAAACAGATTCACTGCTCTTCCTCGACGTACTCGAGAGACGCAATTACCATGTTGCCAAGTACCCGGCGTTGCTCGTGACGAGAGCCTTTATATCGCGGCTCTCGTCGTAGCATGGGCTAAGATTTTCTTCCTCGCCTGGCGAACCGCGGGTAATACACTATGAGTAGTTTTGTTGAGGCAACGAATAATTATAATGATGTCTATATCTTC
Source organism: Platygaster equestris (assembly GCA_030522785.1). Taxonomy (NCBI): domain Eukaryota; kingdom Metazoa; phylum Arthropoda; class Insecta; order Hymenoptera; family Platygastridae; genus Platygaster; species Platygaster equestris. Next base: position 359 of record JAPYZK010011103.1, on the reverse strand, counting down.
TCGGATATCTCACACCCTCTAAGTTATGATCAGTCTGAAATCTGATTGCAGCTCAGCAGATTAAAGATTAATGGATTCAAGCGAAAATTTGAATTGCCTCGTCGAAAAAAAGCATCCGCTCCGAAGCGCATATAGTTTTTTTTTGCGAAATTTGCCTTCAGAAGTGGCGTTTCGCATGCCTGAACGAGCGCAATGGAAGTAGCTCGTTTACGAATGGTGTGCGAAGAGAAATTGGCTGCGTGGCGTTGTGGATAAATAAGTGGCGTTGCGGACAAATAGAATGACTATTTGTCCGCAACGTCACGCGCCTATTCCTTTTCGCGCACCGTTCGTAAAAGAGCTGCTTGCGTGCGCTCGTT